>JAVTVY010004080.1:0-42116 GCA_036873755.1 Hanleya hanleyi | reverse complement strand
CCCCCTCCCCATAAAACCAGCATTGGAGTTGGCAATACTATACTATACACAATGCAACAGATATTCCCCTGTTAAGAGTTATCCACCCCTCCCCCCCTTCAAGCCCAAGCCCCTGTGCTGGTTTCATAATTCCAGTCCTGTGTTGGGTGTGAATATCATTGTTTTAAATTGTGTTCAACATAATTGTAAACAATATTAGTACTGAATGCAAAATTTTCAGTCAGATATATTCAAATTTGACATAGCGGTCTAGCCTGACAAAATGGCGTCGCCAAAACTGTCAAAATATGAATGGGGTAGGGAGAAAGGTATCGCTCTGTTTTATCTTAATATGACTTTCAACCATTGAGTGTCATATATCATTATACTTGTACAGACCCATACATAGACGAAAAGAGTGATAAAAAATCCACAAAAGTACCTTCACTTATATGACAGAACAGGCACTTTCTCAGGTAATATTTGGGAATTTGCATATTCGACTAAAAATTTCCCCATCCAGAACTAATATTGTTTACTACTAAGTTGAACACAATTCAAATAATGTGCGTTGGTCTACACCCAACACAGGACTGGAAATTAAGCAGCACAGGGGCTTGGGCTAGAAAGGGGGAGGGGTAACTCTAGCATGGCCAGGAAATATCTGTTAAAAGGTGTGTAGAATTGGCACATCCATGTTGGGTGTTTTATCGGGGAGGGAAGGAGGAGGTGGTCTGAATTGGTTCCAGGAATTTTTCAAAAGTTTTAGTGTCACAGAATAATTCCTCTGGGACCAATAAAACAGCCCTACCCCCCCCCCCCCCTCCCCATAAAACCAGCATTGGAGTTGGCAATACTATACTATACACAATGTAACAGATATTCCCCTGTTAAGAGTTATCCACCCCTCCCACCCTTCAAGCCCAAGCCCCTGTGCTGGTTTCATAATTCCAGTCCTGTGTTGGGTGTGAATATCATTGTTTTGAATTGTGTTCAACATAATTGTAAACAATATTAGTACTGAATGCAAAATTTTCAGTCAGATATATTCAAATTTGACAGCGGTCTAGCCTGACAAAATGGCGTCGCAAAAACTGTCAAAATATGAATGGGGTAGGGGGAAAGGTATCGCTCTGTTTTATCTTAATATGACTTTCAACCATTGAGTGTCATATATCATTATACTTGTACAGACCCATAGATTGAAAAGAGTAGATAAAAAATCCACAAAAAGTACCCTTCACTTAAAGGCCTCAGTCCATAGTTGCGGATTTTTGGTCCCTCAAATTTGAATTAAAATCTACCCGGTTTGACCTCACGAGAATTTTTGTTGGCTTTTGTTTATTGATATTTGTGATATCATTCAGTTGACTAGTTGATTTGCTTCAAATCAGTACATGGTATTTTTGCCAGTAGGATTGCCAGCCTGTATGCCTCACTATGCAGATGGAAGTGTGAAAGTGTGGCTGTGAATTGGGGCCATTTTCAGCTTACGAGCATGGTGCATATTACTTTACGGTGTAAAATCGAGCTTGAAAACCGCGGTCGACACCCTATTTTCTTTGCCAATTTTTGTTGGTCCTTGGACTGGGCACACTGTCGGTGAGTTTCAGGACAATCGATTGTCAAGTTTTTCTTTGGTGGAGGGGGAATATTACCCATTTTGGACCAATTTTAGAGGATTTTCCTGAAGTTTGAAGCAAGTTCAGTATGGGTTATGGGGACCCTGATTTTCGTCAACAAGGCTTACATCTGTCTCAGCTTTATGACAAGAGCCTACTCTTTCAGAAAATATATAGTTCTATGGGGGTTCTCTAATAACACGGTTGCTGTTTAGCATAAAATGAACCTGCCTACTGTTTAATTTCAGATGCCATGGCCCTTCTGTAGACTGCACCTTATATGACAGAACAGGCACTTTCTCAGGTAACATTAAATTTGCATATCTGACTAAAAAATTTTCATCCAGAACTAATATTGTTTACTATCAAGTTGAACACAATTCAAAACAATGCTATTCACACCTAACACAGGACTGAAATTAAGCAGCACAGGGGCTTGGGCTAGAAAGGGGGGAGGGGTAACTCTTAGCATGGCCAGGAAATATCTGTTAAAAGGTGTGTAGAATTGCCAACATCCATGTTGGTGTTTTATCGGGGGGAGGGAGGGGGTTCAATTGTCCCAGGAATTTTTCAAAAGTTTTAGTGTCACAGAATAATTCCTCTGGGACCATTAAAACAGCCCTCCCCCCCCCCCCCTCCCCATAAAACCAGCATTGGAGTTGGCAATACTATACTATACACAATGTAACAGATATTCCCCTGTTAAGAGTTATCCACCCTTCCCCCCCCCCTTCTAGCCCAAGCCCCTGTGCTGGTTTCATAATTCCAGTCCTGTGTTGGGTGTGAATATCATTGTTTTGAATTGTGTTCAACATAATTGTAAACAATATTAGTACTGAATGCAAAATTTTCAGTCAGATATATTCAAATTTGACATAGCGGTCTAGCCTGACAAAATGGCGTCGCAAAAACTGTCAAAATATGAATGGGGTAGGGGGAAAGGTATCGCTCTGTTTTATCTTAATATGACTTTCAACCATTGAGTGTCATAGACGGCTATACTTGTACAGACCCATATTGAAAAGAGTAGATAAAAAAATCCACAAAAGTACCCCTTCACTTAAAGGCCTAATATGATTTTTGGTCCCCCTCTAAATTCTTTGAAATTAAAATCTGACCAGGTTTGACCCCATGAGAATTTTTGTTGGCTTTTTTTGTTTATTGATATTTCTGTGATATCATTCAGTTGACTAGTTGGATTTTGCTTCAAATCAGTACATGGTATTTTGCCAGTAGATTGGCCCATGCCTCACTATGCAGATGGAAGTGTGAAAGTGGGGCTGTGAATTGGGGCCATTTTCAGCTTACGAGCACATGGCATACTTTACGGTGTAAAATGGAGCTTGAAAACCGCGTGGTCGACACCCTATTTTCTTTGCCAATTTTTGTTGGTCCTTGGACTGGGCACACTGTCGGTGAGTTTCAGGACAATTGAATAACAAGTTTTTTCTTTGGTGGAGGGGGAATATTACCCATTTTGAACCAATTTTAGAGGATTTCCTGAAGTTTGAAGCAAGTTCAGTATGGGTTATGGGGACCCTGATTTTCGTCAACAAGGCTTACATCTGTTTCGGCTTTATGTCAAGAGCCTACTCTTTCAGAAAATATATAGTTCTATGGGGGTTCTCTAATAACACGGTTGCTGTTTAGCATAAATGAACCTGCCTACTGTTTAATTTCAGATGCCATGGCCCTTCTGTGAGACTGCACCCTATATGACAGAACAGGCACTTTCCTCAGGTAACATGTTAAATACATATCTGAAAAAATATCCAGAAACTAATATTGTTTACTATCAAGCAACACACCCAAAATACGCATGTAAATACAGACTGAAATTAAGCAGCACAGGGGCTTGGGCTAGAAAGGGGAGGGGTAACTCTTAGCATGGCCAGGAAATATCTGTTAAAAAAGGTGTGTAGAATTGCCAATATCCATGTTGGTGTTTTATTGGGGGGGGGGGGGGGGGGTTCAATTGTCCCAGGAATTTTTCAAAAGTTTTAGTGTGTCACAGAATAATTCCTCTGGGACCATTAAAACAGCCCTACCCCCCCCTCCCCATAAAACCAGCATTGGAGTTGGCAATACTATACTATACACAATGTAACAGATATTCCCCTGTTAAGAGTTATCCACCCCTCCCCCCCTTCAAGCCCAAGCCCCTGTGCTGGTTCCATAATTCCAGTCCTGTGTTGGGTGTGAATATCATTGTTTTGAATTGTGTTCAACATAATTGTAAACAATATTAGTACTGAATGCAAAATTTTCAGTCAGATATATTCAAATTTGACATAGCGGTCTAGCCTGACAAAATGGCGTCGCAAAAACTGTCAAAATATGAATGGGGTAGGGGGAAAGGTATCGCTCTGTTTGATCTTAATATGACTTTCAACCATTGAGTGTCATATATCATTATACTTGTACAGACCCATAGATTGAAAAGAGTAGATAAAAAAAAATCCACAAAAAGTACCCTTCACTTTTTAGGCCTCAGTCCATAGTTGCGGATTTTTGGTCCCCCTCAAATTCTTTGAAATTAAAATTCCACCAGGTTTGACCCCATGAGAATTTTTGTTGGCTTTTTGTTTATTGATAGTTGTGATATCATTCAGTTGACTGGTTGATTTGCTTCAAATCAGTACATGGTATTTTGCCAGTAGGATTGGCCCATGCCTCACTATGCAGATGGAAGTGTGAAAGTGTGGCTGTGAATTGGGGCCATTTTCAGCTTACGATCACATGGCATACTTTACGCTGTAAAATTGAGCTTGAAAACCGCCTGGACAACACCCTATTTTCTTTGCTAATTTTTGTTGGTCCTTGGACTGGGCACACTGTCGGTGAGTTTCAGGACAATCGATTGTCAAGTTTTTTCTTTGGTGGAGGGGGAATATTACCCATTTTGGACCAATTTTAGAGGATTTTCCTGAAGTTTGAAGCAAGTTCAGTATGGGTTATGGGGACCCTGATTTCGTCAACAAGGCTTACATCTGTCTCGGCTTTATGACAAGAGCCTACTCTTTCAGAAAATATATAGTTCTATGGGGGTTCTCTAATAACACGGTTGCTGCTTAGCATAAAATGAACCTGCCTACTGTTTAATTTCAGATGCCATGGCCCTTCTGTAGACTGCACCCTATATGACAGAACAGGCACTTTCTCAGGTAACATTAAATGCATATATCTGACTGTACTATCCAGAACTAATATTGCTTACTATCAAAGTTGAACACAATTAAAAACAATGTTATTCACACCCAACACAGGACTCTGATTAAGTAGCACAGAGGGGCTTGGGCTAGAAAGAGGGGGAGGGGTAACTCTTAGCATGGCCAGGAAATATCTGTTAAAAGGTGTGTAGAATTGCCAACATCCATGTTGGTGTTTTATCGGGGGAGGGAGGGAGGGGGGTTCAATTGTCCCAGGAATTTCCCAGAAGTTTTAGTGTCACAGAATAATTCCTCTGTGACCATTAAAACAGCCCCACCCCACCCCACCACACCCCACCCCACCCCCCCCTCCCATAAAACCAGCATTGGAGATGGCAATACTATACACAATGTAACAGATATTCCCTTGTCATGCTAAGAGTTATCCACCCCTCCCCCCCCCTTCTAGCCCCAGCTCCTGTGCTGGTTTCATAATTCCAGTCCTGTGTTGGGTGTGAATATCATTGTTTTGAATTGTGTTCAACATAATTGTAAACAATATTAGTACTGAATGCAAAATTTTCAGTCAGATATATTCAAATTTGACATAGCGGTCTAGCCTGACAAAATGGCGTCGCAAAACTGTCAAAATATGAATGGGGTAGGGGGAAAGGTATCGCTCTGTTTTATCTTAATATGACTTTCAACCATTGAGTGTCATATATCATTATACTTGTACAGACCCATAGATTGAAAAGAGTAGATAAAAAAAAATCCACAAAAAGTACCCTTCACTTAAAGGCCTCAGTCTACAGTTGCGGATTTTTGGTCCCCCTCAAATTCTTTGAAATTAAAATTCGACCAGGTTTGACCCCATGAGAATTTTTGTTGGCTTTTTGTTTATTGATATTTGTGATATCATTCAGTTGACTAGTTGATTTGCTTCAAATCAGTACATGGTATTTTGCCAGTAGGATTGGCCCATGCCTCACTATGCAGATGGAAGTGTGAAAGTGTGGCTGTGAATTGGGGTCATTTTCAGCTTACGAGCACATGGCATACTTTACGGTGTAAAATGGAGCTTGAAAACCGCGTGGTCGACACCCTATTTTCTTTGCCAATTTTTGTTGGTCCTTGGACTGGGCACACTGTCGGTGAGTTTAGGACAATTGGACAACATAAGTTTTTTTCTTTGGTGGAGGGGAATATTACCATTTGGACCAGTTTTAGAGGATTTTCCTGAAGTTTGAAGCAAGTTCAGTATGGGTTATGGGGACCCTGATTTTCGTCAACAAGGCTTACATCTGTCTCGGCTTTTATGACAGAGCCTGCTCTTTCAGAAAATATATAGTTCTATGGGGTTCTCTAATAACACGGTTGTATTTAGCATAAAATGAACCTGCCTACTGTTTATTTCAGATGCCATGGCCCTTCTGTAGACTGCACCCTATGACAAGAACAGGCACTTTTTCAGGTAACATTAAATTTGCATATCTGACTAAAATATTTCCATCCAGAACTAATATTGTTTACTATCAAGTTGAACACAATTCAAAGCAATGCTATTCACACCCAACACAGGACTGAAATTAAGCAGCACAGGGGCTTGGGCTAGAAAGGGGGGAGGGGTAACTCTTAGCATGGCCAGGAAATATCTGTTAAAAGGTGTGTAGAATTGCCAACATCCATGTTGGTGTTTTATCGGGGGGAGGGAGGGAGGGGGGTTCAATTGTCCCAGGAATTTTTCAAAAGTTTTAGTGTCACAGAATAATTCCTCTGGGACCATTAAAACAGCCCTACCCCCCCCCATAAAACCAGCATTGGAGTTGGCAATACTATACTATACACAATGTAACAGATATTCCCCTGTCATGCTAAGAGTTATCCACCCCTCCCCCCCCCTTCTAGCCCAAGCCCCTGTGCTGGTTTCATAATTCCAGTCCTGTGTTGGGTGTGAATATCATTGTTTTGAATTGTGTTCAACATAATTGTAAACAATATTAGTACTGAATGCAAAATTTTCAGTCAGATATATTCAAATTTGACATAGCGGTCTAGCCTGACAAAATGGCGTCGCAAAAACTGTCAAAATATGAATGGGGTAGGGGGAAAGGTATCGCTCTGTTTTATCTTAATATGACTTTCAACCATTGAGTGTCATATATCATTATACTTGTACAGACCCATAGATTGAAAAGAGTAGATAAAAAAAAATCCACAAAAAGTACCCTTCACTTAAAGGCCTCAGTCCATAGTTGCGGATTTTTGGTCCCCCTCAAATTCTTTGAAATTAAAATTCCACCAGGTTTGACCCCATGAGAATTTTTGTTGGCTTTTTGTTTATTGATATTTGTGATATCATTCAGTTGACTAGTTGATTTGCTTCAAATCAGTACATGGTATTTTGCCAGTAGGATTGGCCCATGCCTCACTATGCAGATGGAAGTGTGAAAGTGTGGCTGTGAATTGGGGCCATTTTCAGCTTACGAGCACATGGCATACTTTACGGTGTAAAATCGAGCTTGAAAACCGCGTGGTCGACACCCTATTTTCTTTGCCAATTTTTGTTGGTCCTTGGACTGGGCACACTGTCGGTGAGTTTCAGGACAATTGAATAACAAGTTTTTTCTTTGGTGGAGGGGGAATATTACCCATTTTGGACCAATTTTAGAGGATTTTCCTGAAGTTTGAAGCAAGTTCAGTATGGGTTATGGGGACCCTGATTTTCGTCAACAAGGCTTACATCTGTCTCGGCTTTATGACAAAAGCCTACTCTTTCAGAAAATATATAGTTCTATGGGGGTTCTCTAATAACACGGTTGCTGTTTAGCATAAAATGAACCTGCCTACTGTTTAATTTCAGATGCCATGGCCCTTCTGTAGACTGCACCCTATATGACAAAACAGGCACTTTTTCAGGTAACATTAAATTTGCATATCTGACTAAAATATTTCCATCCAGAACTAATATTGTTTACTATCAAGTTGAACACAATTCAAAGCAATGCTATTCACACCCAACACAGGACTGAAATTAAGCAGCACAGGGGCTTGGGCTAGAAAGGGGGGAGGGGTAACTCTTAGCATGGCCAGGAAATATCTGTTAAAAGGTGTGTAGAATTGCCAACATCCATGTTGGTGTTTTATCGGGGGGAGGGAGGGAGGGGGGTTCAATTGTCCCAGGAATTTTTCAAAAGTTTTAGTGTCACAGAATAATTCCTCTGGGACCATTAAAACAGCCCTACCCCCCCCTCCCCATAAAACCAGCATTGGAGTTGGCAATACTATACTATACACAATGTAACAGATATTCCCCTGTTAAGAGTTATCCACCCCTCCCCCCCTTCAAGCCCAAGCCCCTGTGCTGGTTTCATAATTCCAGTCCTGTGTTGGGTGTGAATATCATTGTTTTGAATTGTGTTCAACATAATTGTAAACAATATTAGTACCGAATGCAAAATTTTCAGTCAGATATATTCAAATTTGACATAGCGGTCTAGCCTGACAAAATGGCGTCGCAAAAACTGTCAAAATATGAATGGGGTAGGGGGAAAGGTATCGCTCTGTTTTATCTTAATATGACTTTCAACCATTGAGTGTCATATATCATTATACTTGTACAGACCCATAGATTGAAAAGAGTAGATAAAAAAAATCCACAAAAAGTACCCTTCACTTATATGACAGAACAGGCACTTTTTCAGGTAACATTAAATTTGCATATCTGACTAAAATATTTCCATCCAGAACTAATATTGTTTACTATCAAGTTGAACACAATTCAAAGCAATGCTATTCACCCCCAACACAGGACTGAAATTAAGCAGCACAGGGGCTTGGGCTAGAAAGGGGGGAGGGGTAACTCTTAGCATGGCCAGGAAATATCTGTTAAAAGGTGTGTAGAATTGCCAACATCCATGTTGGTGTTTTATCGGGGGGAGGGAGGGAGGGGGGTTCAATTGTCCCAGGAATTTTTCAAAAGTTTTAGTGTCACAGAATAATTCCTCTGGGACCATTAAAACAGCCCTACCCCCCCCATAAAACCAGCATTGGAGTTGGCAATACTATACTATACACAATGTAACAGATATTCCCCTGTCATGCTAAGAGTTATCCACCCCTCCCCCCCTTCTAGCCCAAGCCCCTGTGCTGGTTTCATAATTTCAGTCCTGTGTTGGGTGTGAATATCATTGTTTTGAATTGTGTTCAACATAATTGTAAACAATATTAGTACTGAATGCAAAATTTTCAGTCAGATATATTCAAATTTGACATAGCGGTCTAGCCTGACAAAATGGCGTCGCAAAAACTGTCAAAATATGAATGGGGTAGGGGGAAAGGTATCGCTCTGTCTTATCTTAATATGACTTTCAACCATTGAGTGTCATATATCATTATACTTGTACAGACCCATAGATTGAAAAGAGTAGATAAAAAAAAATCCACAAAAAGTACCCTTCACTTAAAGGGCTTAGTCCACAGTTGCGGATTTTTGGTCCCCCTCAAATTCTTTGAAGTTAATATTCCACCAGGTTTGACCCCATGAGAATTTTTATTGGCTTATTGTTTATTAATATTTGTAATATCATTCAGTTGACTGGTTGATTTGCTTCAAATCAATACATGGTATTTTGGCAGTTAGATTGGCCAATGCTTCTCTATGAAGATGGAAGTGCGAAAGTGTGGCTGTAAGTTGGGGCCTTTTTCTGCTTGCGAGCACATGGTATATTTTGCAGTGGGAAAATGAGCTTGAAATCCGCGTGGTCGACCCCCTATTTTCTTTGCCAATTTTTGTTGATCCTTCGACTGGGCACAGTGTCGGTGAGTTTCAAAGCAATCGATTGTCAAGTTTTATCTGTGATGGGGAGAGAATATGACCTATTTTGGGCCAAATTTAGAGGATTTTCCTGAAGTTTGGGGCATGTTCAGTAGGGGTTAGGGGGACCCTGATTTCGGTCAGCTATGTTTACATCTGTCTCGGCTTTATGTCAAGAGCCTACTCTTTCAGAAAATATATAGTTCTATGGGGGTTCTCTAATAACACGGTTGCTGTTTAGCATAAAATGAACCTGCCTACTGTTTAATTTCAGATGCCATGGCCCTTCTGTAGACTGCACCCTAAACATTGGCTGCAAGTTGAACTTGGTTGAGTTTTCTTCACCAAAACGTTAAGATGGCGAGTAAATACGAAGAATGGACGTTGGAAGACCTAAAGGATGATCTGAGGAAACGGAAAGCGAAACTATCGGGAAGGAAACATGAATTAGTCGAGCGGTAAGGTGTTTTGATTTACATGTCAAATCGTATACCTATTGACGTGCACCCCATTTTCGTGGCCTACACACTTTTCGCAGTACGGTATCAGCTGATATTACTGTTATGACCTAAAAAATGAATTTTTATTTCCGATTTATTTAAAAGTTTCTGTCCCTAAAACGGGATGGATATTCAGACAGCTGGTCGTTTAAGTACAGGGGTGAAATCACCTGTTTTCGAACCAACACGATATTAATTTAATTTTACTGACCGCCAGTTTTAGATTTGATACGGTGATCTGTCTGCTCAGAATATATGTTTATATAGAAACAACAGAGAAAAAGTTCTGTATATGAAACTATTGCAGGCCAGGACTGTTTTTATTATTATTATTGAAAAAAAATGTATGGGGGGGGGGGGTGGAAGGTGCAAAACTCCTATTGAATACATCTTCTTTTTTTATCAGGTTTGAAGCATATGACTGAAGTGATAATTTCAAGGGTGATGTTGTCATGGAACCAGAGCATGTCATGGATGGACATTCCGCCATCAGAAGAGTACAAAGATTTGAACAGTGACTCCAAGGTAGAGTAGGCTAAATATCCCTTCAATGACTGTATCTGGATTGATTAATCACTAGTCATTGATAATGTTTGTTTGTTTTTTAGTCTGTTTAATGCATAGCTGACTAGAAGTATGATCATCAAATTAGAAATACATGTATGGTAGTTTGTATGTCGTTGGCTGAACACCTCACCTACATTTACCTCCATTAGTTTGCTCTCAATGGAAAGGAAGATTGATTTTTATTTGCAACGGAATGAATTTTCTGTTTACAAATGAAATAGGCTGAGAGCACAGTTTAAAATATGAAATTCTGTTCTGTAACCGGTACTTTGGACTATAAAACTGTCACGTTTAACAGTATTATGTTTGATACTAAAATGCATTTCTGCCTCTCTTTTCAGGTAACAATAATTTGCTACAGAATGTATACTGCCCTGATTGAGTTTTATCTAATATAAATAATTTTGTTTGTATTTCAATGATTTATAGGAACAGGCAAATACTGGACCCTACCCAGTGTGTGAATTGATAACAGGATAATGGATTAGATTGGCTTGTGGACCTCATGTGAATACCAGTTATCCTCTCCTACAAGAAAAGGAAGTTACACCTAGAGGTGAGGAAATCTTATAATCACTGCATGTCTGAGAAAAAACTGTGATATCCTGTTCATTTCTAAGAGGTGGGATGTCCCACCAGTTGTGGGGAAAGGGGTGCCAAACCAGTTATTTGTAGCTTATTTTTACCGGGCATGTTTCAGGGCCAGCCCCTTGTCTTGCTGTACATTAGGGGTTAAGAGTTTCATTTCGGGTCTAATTATCTCTGATTTTGTGATATATAAGTTGAGTGTACAAGTCATATCTGCAGGCCCGTGTTCGGTACATCTACTAAATTGTGTTCGGTACGGCTACCAAATTATTTATCTCCTTGAAAAATTAAGCCCCTTTTGCGATATTTGCTTGAATGTTACTGTAGCTGTTAAATCTGCAGAATAATGATATGCTGTAAAAAGTACAATCCTGAATGATTAGTACATGTAGCCCAGGCCTGACCCAGGCTGTTTTCGAGCTCATTATGAACCCCCCCCCCCAAATAAAACAATAAACAAATCCCCTCTCTGAACAGGCTGAAACCAATACTAATGCAAGTACTTTCGCCAAATATGAATTAGATATCGGCTGTATTTAGACCATTTAGTACTCCCACAGCTTCCATAGGCTTCGACAGTCCCACATCATGGCCTATTTCATTATAACTTATCACACTCTGCACCATCTATAGGTGCCCAAACTAAAATCTAGATCAGGCCCTGTAACCATAATATATTGCACTGACAGCATATTTCTTAGTTACTCGGGGGAGGCCGAGGGGTTTTGCGAGTCTCACCCTCATGTTAATTTCCTGCTTTTGAAGGATTGTGCACACGTTGACTAACGGACGATTTAGAAAAAATCTGTTAATCCACTCTTAACTCGATGGGTATTTTTCACTGCTGCTGCAAGTTTGTTTTTATATCTGCCAGTGTGAAACTGTTGTTGTTGCAAATAACCAGAAAAACTTGAACAAAAAAATATTTTATTCATTTTTATAGCAGACAACAGCAGCCTGGAACTGCAGGCCACACTTATTTGGTAATATGCAAAACCAGTGAATATTTCAGTAGGGAAGATGCTTAAAAACATTTGTGAACTTTGTCAATGGTACAAAAGGTCCTATTTTAGGTCAAGATTTTCTTTAAAATTTGAGTTCAGTACCTTGTTTATCATTTCATAATAACCAGTGTTTATCTCGCCTTACGAAGTAAAGGGGAGATATTGTGAGAGGGGGAAAGAGGATGTCGTCGTCGGTGTCGGTGTCCCCTGCCTGGAAATGAATGGGTTTTTGGTTTAGCAAGTTAAAAAAAAATCTAGAAAAATTAGAAAAAATATAAAAAAAATATGGGGGGTGGGTATGCCACCTGGGGTACTCTAATGTTAAAATCCCTATGAATGAGTTTTGCGTTTAGCTGAAGTGCACATGTACATCTGTACTTGGAAAGTTTCTTGCAGTTGTCAGCTGTCATTGGATGATTATGAAAGAGGATGTAAATTGTACATACAGGCCTCTACATGTATACATATACATCTACATGGTAATTTTGCTCCAGTTGTCAGCTGTCATTGGATGATTATGAAACTTGGTACACATGTTTCTTATGATTAGAGGATGTACCTGTGCTATTTGTGACAAGAAATATTAGTTTTTCTCCAAATTATGGCAAATGAAGAGTTTTCTGTTTAGGTAAATTGTACATGTAGGCCCCTACATGTATACATATATACATGTACATGATAAGTTTGCTGCAGTTGTCAGCTCTCATTGGATGATTACGAAACTTGGTACAAATGTTTCTTATGATTGGAGGATTTATTTGTGCTATTTTTGAGATGAAATATTAATTTTTCCCCAAATTATGGCAACTGATTGAGTTTTGCGTTTAGCCGAAGTGCACATGTACATCTGTACACCACAGTTTGCTGCAGTTGTCAGCTGTCATTGAATGATTATGAAACTTGGTACACAGGTTTCTTATGATTAAAAGATGTACCTGTGATACCATCCATACCATCACTACCATCCATACTATCACTACCATTCCTACCATCACTACCATCCATACCATCACTACCATCCATACCATTCCTACCATCACTACCATCCATATCATCACTACCATCCATACCATTACTACCATCCATACCATCACTACCATCCATACCATAACTACCATCACTACCATCCATACCATCACTACCATCCATACCATCGCTACCATTCCTACCATCACTACCATCCATACCATCACTACCATCCATGCCATCACTACCATCCATACCATCATTACCATTCCTACCATCCATACCATCACTACCATTCCTACCATCACTACCATCCATACCATCACTACCATCACTACCATCCATACCATTGCTACCATTCCTACCATCACTACCATCCATACCATCACTACCATCCATACCATCACTACCATCCATACCATTCCTACCATCCGTACCATCACTACCATCCATACCATCACTACTATCCATACCATCCATACCATCACTACCATTCCTACTATCCATACCATCCATACCATCACTACCATCCATACCATCACTGCCATTCATACCATTCCTACCATCCATACCATCACTACCATCCATACCATCACTACTATCCATACCATCCATACCATCACTACCATCCATACCATCACTACCATTCATACCATTCCTACCATCCATACCATTCCTACCATCACTACCATCCATACCATCACTACCATCACTACCATCCATACCATCACTACCATTCCTACCATCCATACCATCACTACCATCCATACCATTCCTACCATCACTACCATCCACACCATCACTACCATCACTACCATCCATACCATTCCTACCATCACTACCATCCATACCATCGCTACCATCACTACCATCCATACCATCACTACCATTCATACCATTCCTACCATCCATACCATCACTACCATCCATACCATTCCTACCATCCATACCATCACTACCATCCATACAATCCATACCATTCCTACCATCACTACCATCCATACCATCACTACCATCCATACCATTCCTACCATCACTACCATCCATACCATCACTACCATCCATAGCATCACTACCATCACTACCATCCATCCATAACTACCATTCCTACCATCACTACCATCACTACCATCCATACCATCACTACCATCCATACCATCACTATCATCCATACCATCACTACCATCCATACCATCACTACCATCTATGCCATCCTACCATCCACACCATCACTACCATCCATACCATCACTACCATCCATACCATCACTACCATCCATGCCATCCTACCATCCATACCATCCATACCATCATCACTACCATCTATGCCATCCTACCATCCATACCATCACTACCATCCATACTCACCATCCATACCATAACTACCATTCCTACCATCACTACCATCCATACCATCACTACCATCCATACCATCACTACCATCCATACCTTCACTACCATCCATACCATCACATCCATACCATCCATGCCATCACTACCATTCCTACCATCACTACCATCCATACCATCACTACCATCCATACCATCACTACCATCCATACCTTCACTACCATCCATGTGAATGTAAATTTAAATTTGACACATACTGGCCTTCGATGGATTCTTTTGAAATTTGGTACATATGGTCAGTATCATGTGTAGGTGTGCACAAACTGTTTTTGAGCTGATTTGACGTTTTCTTCAGTTACTCCCCTTGATTTTAGTCTGAAATCCTTGTATTTGGCACCTACTGTCATTTCGACCTAATTCATCAGGCAATGAGCTTACTTTTGCAGCTTATGCTAACAAAAATTTTGTTTTAAAGTTACTGATACATGTATACATAAGTGCATAACCGGGAGTGAGGGAATATGCACCCCCGCAGAGTAAGAGTAACTGGAGTTTAATTTGCTCCTACAAATACCAATCTAGGCCCTTATGTATCCCCCCCCTCCCCCAACCTGATTTCCAAACCTGCCTACACCACTTACACAACAATGATAGCTTATACATGTACAGTATTATGACAATTGCAACAATACAAACAACATACAGTCCAGAAAGGTTCATTTGTATGGTTAACCTTTGTCTATAACAACATTCAGGAGATAAAAATGTCTGTATGTTTTTACGGGCGTATTTTGGGTTCAATTGAACTCTTGTTTTATTGTCTTTTAAGGTGGCTGTGTATGGTAAAACAGGTCGCTGTTTGTACTGCAGTCTTCAGGAATAGTGATGATGGAAAAAATCACAAGGTTGTATTTTCTGGAGAAACAGTATAGCAACAAACTTTCCCAACCCAGACCAATGTAGACGCACCTCTCCCGGGCTTTGTGTCACAGGAACTGGCTGAGCGACATAGTGTAAGTTGAAGTAAATTATTCATATCTGTTAGGAGAACATGAAACACATCAGTTCCACATTGCCAAGGTTGGCGGCTGTCACCTTCTCTCCCCCCCCCCATCATGAAGGGGAATACAGAAATCACTTTCGTATTGCTGTACCGTGGATGATATCTCAGCTGCTATTTGATCGAAACATACATGAAGATGCTTAGTACCTTACTGATGTGCATTTTCACATTCTGTATGGCCCTTCAATATATGCTTATCTAGTGCATATCTCGAATACCATCAAACTGCTCACTATGAATCAGATTTCTGTGACCTGATAACTTGGAGTTATCGAAGAATCGAGAGGTTTTCAGATGCACAGCTTCGTATATAAATTTGAAAAAAATATTACTTGTTGTTTGATAGATCTGTATATCTCGAACCCTATGCTGTTAGTTATATGAACATAAAATGGTCTGATCAGTGATGAGAGTGATCTGAATTTATTGTGTTTTGTTTTAGCCAGTTTTGTACGGGTCAATGTTTGACTGCCATTATCATGAAACTGGAATATCTGTATGTTCAACCATATTTGTTTCCTGTATTAATTTATTACGATAGCTCGGGCATTCAGAATATACTAATCGTTTTTCATTGTTTGACTTCCAGGTTATGTTTGCAACCAGTTCAAGGGCACACTGTGGTCCAAAGTAAGGAGAGGCATCACTCAGAAATGCCATGACGCAGCAAGGTCAGGTAGAATCCGCCAGAAAACACCATTGAAGCAGCATGATCTCCACATGTCAGAAGAGCTGGTGGACTCTTCTTCAGCTTCACCCTCATCTGCCAACGACAGTCCCCCAAGGAATGCTAAAGGCCATCCCACAACAGGTGGGAAAAGACCAAGACAGATTTTTTTAAACCTTTGAGGGATGAAAAAAAACATTCTACTTGACACAGACTTTCAATGTGCTTCCCATTTTGTGCTCGGGTGTTTTAAGACGTGATACAATATATATTTTATGCTGTTAAAGAATAAAAGGTGGAATACGCGTGGATTTTGCCTTTGCTGGTGGTTATTTTAAGGGATGGATGATATTGCAGGAGGAATCGGGACAGACTAGACAGTCTGTACAAATGACATGCCCTTTCAGATAGAAGATGCCCCCTCCCCCACACCCCAGGAATTCTGTACAGATGGTGTTTCAGTGCTGGCCGGGAGAGGAGAGTGATCACTCTCCTCTCGCCTCCACTCTCCTGAAAGTAAACTAAATACCTATGATGCTTACGAATATCTTGATATTGCTCTCCTCTGCTCGCCTGAAGAAACTTGGAGGAGAGTATTCGGCAGCTGGCCTGCATTTTACTCACGATCCCCACGCCATCCCCTAGGGTTACTGTGGAGATGTTGCCATACCTCTTTGTGGGGTTTTCTGCCCCATATTGGAATTACTGCCCCGCAGATTCCCCACGTGGGGATATTGTGGGGTTTTCTCTCCCATGCTGGAATTACTGCCCCACAGATTCCCCACGTGGGGATGTTGTGGGGTTTTCTGCCCCGCAGATTCCCCACGTGGGGATATTGTGGGGTTTTCTCTCCCATATTGGAATTACTGCCCCGCAGATTCCCCACCTGGGGATATTGTGGGGTTCTCTGCCCCGCAGATTCCCCACATGGGGATATTGTGGGGTTTTCTCTCCCATGCTGGAATTATTGCCCCGCAGATTCCCAACGTGGGGATGTTGTGGGGTTTTCTCTCTCATGCTGGAATTACTGCCCCACAGATTCCCCACGTGGGGATGTTGTGGGGTTTTCTGCCCCGCAGATTCCCCACGTCGGGATATTGTGGGGTTTTCTCTCCCATGCTGGAATTACTGCCCCGCAGATTCCCAACGTGGGGATGTTGTGGGGTTTTCTGCCCCGCAGATTCCCCACGTGGGGATATTGCGGGGTTTTCTCTCCCATATTGGAATTACTGCCCCGCAGATTCCCCACCTGGGGATATTGTGGGGTTTTCTCTCCCATGCTGGAATTACTACCCCGCAGATTCCCCACGTGGGGATATTGTGGGGTTTTCTGCCCCGCAGATTCCCCACTTGGGGATATTGTGAGGTTTTCCGTACATTGCTGGAATTACTGCCCCACAGATTCCCCACGTGGGGATGTTGTGGGCTTTTCTGCCCCGCAGATTCCCCACGTGGGGATATTGTGGGGTTTTCTGTACCATGCTTGACTTACTGCAGAAATATTTTGTGTCTATCCCATACCAGCTTTAAATATAGTTCCCCGCATCATCCCCACATGTAGGGAACACGTGGGGCTGAGGTTGGGATAGTGTGGGGATTTAATTCAGCTAAGCAGCATTAAGAAACTCCTTTTCCACGACTAAGTCCAATGTGGGAATTTTACCAAATCCCTACACATTCCCCACATTGGCTGTCCTACACATTCCCCACATGATCCCCACACAGCTTGCCCGACATAAACCCCACAAATTCCCCAGCTTATTGGTTTGTAAGGGTACCATTGTTTAATCATACCATATGTCTCTGTTCTCCGATATTGTCTATAATATATGTAAATATATCACAGTGCTTTGTATGTATATAGTTTATTTGAAGACAGTAACTGCACGCTGTGTAATAATTCCTTTTACTCGTTAAAACGGCAAAAAAATATTGTATAATTCCCTCCTCGATACCTCGAGTTCTTTTGATGTTTAATGTGTAACGTACGTGTTCTTATGCATGCTCGTATGCTATGAGCTTGATCTATTCAGTATATCTACATGTATGACGTCCTAATACTTTTACAAAAAGGTGACCAATTTGTACATAAGGATTTCTGACAAAGTAGTTTTAGACGGCAATGTATTTTAATTACGGATTAGCTATGGCATATCCTGTTAGACCCAATAATTTGTTTACACAACTACACCCGTTGTTCTATAACTACAGCACAAATCGTTTCATAACTATCGAAATTGTTCCAGTATGTTTCCTTTTTTTCATGCTGTTCCCCCCTTTTTTTTATTTTATATATATTTTTTTTCTCTTTTACCGTGATACCTCATGTTGTGGTATACTCTGCAGTTTTATTGTCTTATATGTTCGTCTATTCAATCTGATCAAGGTGAGATCTTAGTGCACGGACTTAACAGCTTGGGTTAGAGTCCTGATCAGATTGGTATATTGTTTTGTATATATTCTGTGCGAAGGGCACCAAACACCTCCAACACATTTTATTGTATTCGCACGAAAGTCTCTGTACAAAATCACGCTGTTCACCTTGTTCACTGGCTCACTGGTACAACAATGAATGTCCACAAGACACTCATTTCCCGAGTAGCTGGGTACTCGCATTCATGCCCAAGTTCACGCTGTTCTCCGTTTATTTCTGTACAGCTCTTTTTGTCCTTTTCTTTTGTAAATATTTTCGCATGAAAACAACAAAACTTGACAGTAGCAGATATATGCTGATCCTGTATATGTTCAGTCCATGTTTTTGTAATACCGAAATGTATCTCTGTATACTTCAATCATATATGTTAGTGATCTGTATCTTGTGCATGTATCCGACAATTAGACCAGATATATATTTATTACACATTCAACACAAATGCAATAGGAACACTTTTATATATTGCTATTCTTGTACTACCATGATGAATTTATGGAATGAATTGCCTTTCTCCGAAGTGGATGAATTGGACACCGGAGCAGATTCTAATTTAACCTGTGACTCCTTATTCGCTGGATTTGAAACCATGTGCTTTAGTCCTATGCAGCTGAATATTCCTGATCACTCTAATTATATCACCGATGACACGGAGGATGAAAATACACATTTTGGTCAAATTAATACGCATCAGTCTAAGTATTACTTCGAACATGAAGCAAGGTCAGTCTTAATGTCATCGTCACCCTCGGATACATCTGTGCTTTCAGTGCTTCACATTAATGCAAGAAGTCTTAAAAAACATTACACAGAAATCATCAGTTTACTGCACGACCTCCGTCATAAGTTTTCTGTTATCGGAATATCTGAAAGTTGGCTCGATCCAGCGACTGAGGAGCTCTACAACATCCCCGGTTATAAACCTTTTCCATTATCCAGGAAAAACAAAAGAGGGGGTGGGGTAATTTTATATATTAGAGATGACATAACAAATTGTTCTATCCGAAAGGATCTTTCACAGTCCGACTGCAACGACGAATATGAGTCTTTATTCCTTGAACTAACAGACAGGAACATTTCGCATGTGATAGGAATAATCTATCGCCCACCTAATAAAAATGTAGATTACTTCAACACTAAGCTAGTACAACTGTTAAAGATCTTAAAACCCGAAAAGAAAAATTGTACAATAATGGGGGACTTCAATATCGATTTATTTAAAGCACAAAGACATTGCCCAACAAAACAATTCTATGAAACCCTGAAGTCATTTTATTTCTTCCCAAAAATAACAAAGCCTACTCGTGTTAAATCACATTCAGCTACTTTAATTGATAATATTTTTACCAACTTCCACGAAGATGATATCTGTTCCGGTGTCCTTTTCTCTGATATCTCCGATCACTTTCCAGTCTTCCACATTAGTAAGCATTTGACCTCTACCGTTCCCAACACGCAGAATATTGAATATCGTCTAATAAACACTGATAGGAAAACTCTCTTCGAAGATAAAATAAAGCAAACCGACTGGAGCCTTGAACCTGACGAGAAAGATGTCAGTAACGCCATGCAAACATTTTCTAACAGATTCAATGTTATCTACAACGAATGTTTCCCAATTATAACGAAACGGCCTCCAAAAATAAAGATCATCAAACCCTGGATAACACCAAGTCTTCTGACATCCATACGGGAGAAAAACAGACTCTACAGACTTCATCTGTCCAACAAAACTCTAGAAAACACTTTACAGTACAAACGTTATCGTAATAAATTAAACCACACCTTAAAACACGCAAAGAAGAAATATTATGAAGATAAATTTAACGACCACAACAATAATATAAAGAACACGTGGAAAACGATTAATGAACTAATGCAACGGAAAAAAACATCGATATTACCGCAAATGGTCAACATTAACGGCCATGAGACCACTGATTCTTTGGAAATAGCAAATCATATGAATGAATACTTTTGCACTGTCGCTTCTGAGCTAGCATCTAAAATTCCAATTACAACTAAGAATTTTGATAGTTACCTCAACGAGACATATCCTGCTGAACTATTCTTAGCACCTTGCACACCACAGGAAGTTATTGTTACCATTTCTCAATTGAAAAATGGATCACCAGGAACCGATGGAGTCCGTATGTCACTAATCAAAACCATTTCTCAACATATTGCTGTTCCATTATCTTTTATTATTAACTTATCTTTCCAGACAGGTATAGTTCCTAATCCTCTAAAAATTGCCAAAGTGACCCCTGTTTTCAAATCTGGCGACACTAATTCTATTGCAAATTATAGGCCCATATCTGTTTTACCCTGTCTAAGTAAGATACTAGAGAAACTTGTCGCCACAAGGACAAATTCGTTTCTGGAAGAAAACAGCATAATTTGTCCCAGTCAGTATGGATTTCGTGCGAACCACTCAACCTCTCTAGCTGTACTGTCTCTATACGACCAGTTAATCAATGCAAAAGATTCAAAGAAATATAGTATTACCACATTTTTGGACTTATCTAAAGCTTTTGATACAGTCAACCACGAAATACTTTTGCACAAACTTCAATATTACGGTTTTAGGGGAAAGGTAAATGATTGGCTTCGTAGTTACTTAACTTCTCGATATCAATGTGTATCTCTTAAGAACACACTATCTGAGCATCATGCAATTTCCTGTGGTGTGCCTCAGGGCTCGATACTTGGTCCTCTTCTCTTTTTGATTTATATAAATGATATTCTCAAAGCTTCCACTGTTCTTAATATTATATTGTTTGCTGACGATACAAGCACCACATACTCTAACACCGATCCATCTATTCTAATCAAAACAATGTCTGATGAATTAATCAAGCTTCAAGATTGGTTCTCCTGCAATAAACTGTCATTGAATATAAAAAAAAACGAAATACATGATTATCAAACCAACACGAAAATCAGTATCCAATCTTCCTCAACTTTCCGTCTCAGGCCAAGACATCGAACACGTAGACAGCTACAAATTTCTAGAAATTTTCTTCAATGATAGACTGAATTGGAAAACGCATATAGATCAGCTATGTTCAAAACTGTCGAGAAATATTGGTGTAATCAATAACATAAAACACTGCCTAACCAAACAAACATTAATGACTCTTTATTATTCCCTATTTTATTCCTATATTTCTTATTGTAATGTGTGTTGGGCCAATACTTATTCCTCCCATCTTCAACCACTTGTCTTATTACAGAAGAGACTAATTCGAATCATCAACTTTAGCGACAAATACTCCCATACTGCACCTATATTCAAACAGACTAATATATTACCAATGGGAAAAATGAACGATTATCTCACCTTAATATTTGTTCACAAATTTATCCACCATAATGTTTTTCTTCCTTTCGCGTATCAAAATTGCTTTACAAAACAATCCTCTGTACACAACTATCCAACCAGGCACTCACATTTCAATCTGTTCAGAACATCTTGTCCATCTCAACTCTCTTTCTATAGTTTGAGATTGAAAGGCCCACGAATCTGGAACATTCTCCCAGCTAATTTAAAGCACATTACTTCAAAGTCCCTATTTAAAAGGGAGCTAACGAAAAATATTATGAGCGCAACAGAGAGTGATCATCACACTCGGTAACTCAATATCACTTTATTTGAAAGGTACACATTATTTATTATATCTGATTATTTAACGTATTGCTGACATGGATACATGTACTTATTATCTTCACAGGACAATTCATATTTAATGGTACAACTGCACAATGTCAGACTATTTCTATTCACCATCTGTTTATATATATAATTATACTCTCGCTGTTTAATGTTTTACAACATATATATTCTTAGGGATAAAACAAACCCGCAAGGGTTTTATTCCCGCCAATATACAGACAATATGGACGCATTCCACATTGATTTATATGCATATCTTCTCTGTATGGTGAATAAAATTTCAATTCAATTCAATTCAAAAACATAATTTTTCTGGTACTCCACATTCTCGCCATTTTTAATTTACCAATGATCCTTTGCGTGGGGCATAGATTCAGAATAATCCCAATCTGATAAACTACAAAGTCCAAAAGTGTCCGCTCTTAAGCTCTTGTAGATCCGGAGATATGAGCAAACCACCAACGGGCCAAGGTCATGTAGGCTTAAGTTCTTCTTCGTGTCTTCTCATCAACTTTTATGCGACATATGACCCCAAATCTGAACCTTCAATTGATGTGTTTAATTCAGTAGTTCTGTTCTCTGTTCTCTGAACTCTGTTCTCGTCACAAAGCCGCTGTGGGTGTGCGTCAATGCACGCGTAGGTGACGAGCGGTCAATTATAAGCGTCTTGTGCGTCATTCATTATTCAACCGTCCTTTATTAAAGAATATGCGCGTACATAATCCGAAGACCTATACCATATTCCATATAACAACATTAGCAACAAATTTAAAAAAACTGTCATAGGATACATAAACATAGGATAGTTTCCTGCAAGAGCGAAGCGGTCAATTGTTTTCAATGATTCCAGCAAGCATGATGTTTCAACAATATCAAATCCGTATCGCTGATCAGTATTCTTAATCCATATGATATGCGTAGTAAAGTCGTCATCTAGAGAACGATGTATCTCAGTCACGCTTCGATTGTAACTGTTCAAATGAAAACCATGAGGATCTTAAAGAACATGGGTTCATACGGCCCCTGGCTCCGGGTTAATAGGGATTAGACACAAGTTGCACGCTACGCTCTTATTTTTCTATCAGCATGCGATATGTATCGCCAAATTTGAGAAACTCTGAGTAGGGGCGCTTTGTGGTATGCTGTTTGTCCAATAATGTTTAGTGACGTTCGTTAAAATCGTCATATTTAACACAAGATCCAGCAAATGCTACTAGGCGAGATATATACACGCCATATGCAGATCCCACTGGAATAGTGCTGTCCAGAAGGGGATAGCTCAGGATGTCGAAATTATAATCGTCTCTTTTTTCGTAAAATCGACGAGAGAGAAAGCCCGCTTCATTTCTATAGAAATATGGGTCTAATTATGGTGTGCCATTATGGCTATCTAGTTTCTTTCAAATCTAGTGAAGGTGGATATATATCCTTCACTGCATCATGTATATTGCGATTATCCACAGCGAGAAGATCGTGTATATAGCGTTTGGTGAATGAGAAGGATCAGGCTTTGAATTGCTCTTTTTTTTGGAAGTGCCTGTATAAAGTCGTATGCATAAGAGAACACATATAGGTCAGCCAACAGCGGGTGCACAATTACTACCCATTGGAATATCTATATTAAGTTGATATATTGTGTTGCCAAATTCAACATAGATATTTTTAATGAGAAATTCAAGCAACTCTATAAACAAAAAAATATCCCATTAATAATATCCCGTGTATTTAGTAGAGCTAAAGAATGCTTTATTGTATAAAGGAATTAAATATTCATCATGTCTAAATGTGGGTTAAATACACATATCGCTACCCAGAGAAGCTTTGCTGAGTTCGTGCCAGCAGTAAATCCATATCATAGTTAAACTCTGACTATGTATCATTGCATGTATGGAATCAAACGATATTATTGACCAGCAAATATTTGAGAAACGCTAATTCTCATGGGCGCGGTCATCTTTAAACAATCCCGCACAGAATGATAATCGAAAAAGGGCTTGGAGAAATATCAACAGAACTTTGAAAATAGAGACTTGAGGCTTGTGACATTTTCATAAATCATTTACGAATGTATCCCCTATTTTCCAGCTAGCAGGCCAGCCTCCACTTATTGACCAATCCCGAAACAGGTTATGCTTTTTCTCATAATATCACCTACGATGTCTTAGTTCCTCCGTATAGGAATATATAATAAAGGGTAGGCAACATTGTTTAGCAATTTCAGCAAGCTCATCATCTTATACGGCCCTGTTGTCGATATCAAATGCCAGCTCATAACCAATTATATAATAAACGTAATTATTATAAAGTGCCGGGAAAATTCATTTTGAGAATGAATAGAAGAACATACCACAGTAGAATGGTATATCAAATGCTAGATTCACCCTCTATTAGAGATAAAAAATCTAGGGGGATGGGTGCAAAAGTGGCTATGTGCCAGACAGGACGATCGATGTACCAGTACTGTTGATTTTCTATAACTTCAAAATCGTTTATCTGTTTGACAAAATATTTTTCGATATGGAGGTAGATCATGCATGGAATCACCTAGTCGTAGGATCAATGCAAGTCACGATCTTTTCACTGTATCATTATAGCATACACAATGGACATTATTATGAGAAAGGCCGGAATGATTTCAGAGCTCGTGAAAGATTTTGGCATTTGAAAAATTAACACTCGGTTGTAATCAATACAGAAAGATAAAACACGGGGTTGAATTAAACTCAAACATTTGAGACCTTTCTCTATTATTTATCACCGGGTGAGGGAGATACGGCCACATCAAGATTGGCCGAATCAGAAACGAGAAACAGAACTGCATTAAGACAGCCGCTCTAGTCCCTGTTGGTATTCTTTGATTGACGATTCATGTGATTAGCGTTCTTATCCAAGAGAAATAGATTATAAATCGCTTGTTTTTTCTTAAAAGGCGTATACGAGACCCACTACCAAACCCAGAAGCTATAGTTATCAAAATCAATATACATTGTGTGTTCCATATCTGGGCGATGGACGAGCATTGGGTTCTTGGCCCTCACCCTAGATGTCTGTATATATGATCCAGATCAGAAAATTGGCAGACTGTAGTCATCCCGAGTGAATAATCGAACACAAATATTAACAAATCCATGGAGGAATATTTCATATATTTTTTGGTGAGCTGTCGCTTCCTCACAAAAACTTCAAAGTTGGCCAAATGAATTTTGTAAATACGCTCAAAGTTTACGAATTACTCCACGAAACCAAAACCGCTTTTCTTTCCAAAAATAGCCAAATGACAGTAGAGGTCGTTCGAGCTGGAATAAACTGTCTGCGGAATGTCAGATTGTCATGTATACAAGCATTACATTTGTCACATCTAAACTAACAAATGCTCCATACACACCAAATCGTATTCCTTCACCACTGAATTCGCATGACAAGTGAGACCATTTGTTACTTGTGGTTAGATAGTCTACCGATCACTCATGAGATAGCTCTGGGGCATTTGATTGTATTAGACGATCTATGCAGGATAAAGCCACACTTGAAGCGGATTATGAAGAAATGTACAGGTACGATAATTTTGGAAGCGAAGGGCATATATTGGTTCATCTCCCTGGCGCTAGGTACATGTATTTCTTTTAATGTTTGGATATTACTTTATGGTTTTCATCTTCGCTCGAGTTGTTCTTGATAAATATTCCAGGCTGATAGAGTCATGCAACCCACGAAAACGCAAATCAGTCCTCATCCTTCAACAATACTGCGCACAGAGCCTAGGAATTACACAGCAGAATGTCTGATGTAGCCGGCATATACTGAAATCAATAATCTCATTCTGAATGAGGTCACAGATGATGCACAGATATCGGAAGTGGAACACTTCAAACATAGTACGAGTAAGTTGGCAAAACTCTGACCAGTGTAAGAGAGTTTTCGAGTACGAGCATGATTTGTAGAATCTTGTACAAACGATGATAACTCCTTCACAGTTATGAATTCTGCTTATAGAAGTATCTCGGTAGATAAGTATAGATTTTCACGGTAGACGCACAACGCTGTCTTGAAGTTGTAGTCTTCACTGGCTTGGATATAATGCATGGCATGCCAGTCAAATTTAACATTCAAAGAAATCTGAATAGAATTTTTTGAATTATTCAAATAAGCTGTATACCGAAATATATCACACCGCTGGGGCATTTTTACTGGATACCGTACACTGTAAAAGGATGTTTTAATCATCAAAACACTGCTGAAACGACAAATGACGTAAAGATTGAACGGAAACAGAAAAATGACATCATTACAGGGAACAAAACGTGCATCCGTATAACTCTTCTCCTTCGTGTTGGAAATTGCGTGTGTAGTATTTCCCAGAATTTTGGTTTAAAGCAATGAAGTTTTGAAACAAAAAAAACTGCTTCGAAAAACTATCATGTGAATCTACCACTACCAGTGATTTCAAATCAGAATAGCGTAGTAGGAAAAAGAGAATCTCACCTCACACGAGCATAAGCCGGCGGAATTGGTGGAGCAGGTGAAGCGAAAGTGACGTCATCACCATAAGTGACGTTACTGGAAGTGACATCATCACGGAAGTGTAATTATTACCAGAAGTGAAGTCATCCCCAGAAGAATCACTATCACCGAAAGTGACAATTATCACTGGAAGTGCATAATACAACATCAGATGCATGATCAGGCAAGGTCAGGGAGGTATGAGGGTGTAGAAGAAGTTGTAAATCCGTCTTTAGGTTCAAGGATTCGGCCAATCATAATAAAGTATGCTACCGCCATGTTGCCAAGAATAATCTGGTATAGCCAGTGGCAAGTATTACGGGGTAATCTACATTCCCTTGTAATTCGAACAGAGAGAAGGAGAATTAAATTTAATGTCGCGTTCAGCGAATTTCACCTGTGCAGGGACTGTAATTTAAACAAAGCGAAACTCCATATACTTCCCATTCCATACCTAAATGTTTCATGATCAAATTCAAATAATCGGACTAATGTATACGATCTATAGGGAGAAGAATTAGCGTAACCATGTCATGCCATCACTATACCAACACAGATTTATACTATGTGTTTGCGTTAATTATTGTTTGCTTTTGGAGACTACAGTGGGCATGCGCAAATAAACTGTATTATTTCAAACCTGTCAATATAATTAACCCTATCTGGAATGGGCGATTTGGGGTGTACCGCAGCCTGGCGGAGGGGGGGAAAGTCTCCCCCCATATATATTTTCGCTATCGCTAAGGCTAGAGGGCTGACACTTACCACCCCATATCTTTGGGTCAAGCTCTACAAGAAAATTGAAAAAAAAATCTAAGATGGCCGCCATGATGACGTCACTCTGACGTCATTTTCAAAAAGAGCATTTTTGGACGAATTTTCGGTCAGAATTTTCGATTTTTTCTTTTGTTTTTACTTCGGAAAAACTGCGTGATAAATTAGTAAATAATAATCTGATATGATTTTTTTTTTGAAGAAATATGAAGAAAACATCACTTTTTCTGGTACCCCACATGGCCGCCATTTTAAATTTACTCATGATCCTCTGCTCGGGAGGTTATGCCAATAGGCTCAAAATGACCCCAATACGATAACCTAGCTATCAAGTCACGGAGTTTCAGCTCTTCATTTTTAGTCGTTTCGGAGATAGCACAGAAAGTCGTTCCGGAGATAGCACAGAAAGGGGCATTTTGGTCCACCTCCAGAAGGCATGATAGGCTTAATGGGGGAGGGGAGGGAGGGGGAACGAATCAGGGTGTGTATTTATTTTCTTGGCGATGCTAAGACATATGGCTTCAGTAAAAGGCATAGAACCGCGTTGAATCAACATGCTGATTTTTTGCGTAATTTTTGAAGAAATATGACGAAAACATCACTTTTCTGATACCCCCACATGGCCACCATTTTAAATTTACCCATGATTGTTTGCTCGTGAGTCATGCAAATAGGCTCCAAATGACCCCAATATGATAACCTAAAAAGTCACGGACTTTCAGCTCTCAATGTCGAAGGAAGGAGGGGGTGGCAGAAAGTCACCCCCCCCCCCCCTTTAACCGGGTAGGGTTAAGAGTCTATAACCATAAGGAATTGCTTGCTTGGGGATAGAGAAGCTGCTCTATTGACAGCCATCTAAGGAAACGCTTGAAATCCCCTGCAAAACATATTGTAATTTAAGTTTTATTGATCAATTATTGAAAAGTTGAACAGAATATATAGAATAACAGATTTTCTCATACATAATTCATTCCTATTTACTTCTTTTCAAAGACGCGCAGGTAAACCAAAGAAAACCTATTGCATGGAATCAGTAGGATAATAATATATTAAAGTGTCCCTCGGACATTCTATTTATAGGACACCGTACCTCTGCACACCAGGCATGATGGTACGTGTTGACAGCGTAACCAGTACAATTACTGTAGCCTGTAGAAAGTTGGCACTATGCCAGCGCAGATTTATACATGTACTTTTTCGTCATGGCGTTAACTAGATATTGCGTTTGGAGACTACACTGCGCATGTATAGTCCATGGGCCAGAGTCGAAAGTGGTACCACCTGAGGTGGCAAATTCTAGTAATGTGTTTTGAAGAGGTATATGTCTGTAGATGTTATCCATATGTGATAACCGTTGCAGATCGGTAGCTTAAGGGTAGTATACCACGCCTTTTTCAACCCTACCCCTTTCCCAGTTCTAAATTCAAACTTGAGGGGTGGGGTATGGTCCCTCGGATATTTTTCTTATACTTCCCTCTAGAGATATAAAACTTCGCACACTTCGGGCACCGGTACTCTTCTATTGAAAGAGGCAAACATTATGTCATATAATCATTTGGTGACGTCACAGTGACGTAATAACCCAGTGAACAGTTTATTGTCTCTTTTTTGTCCATTTTCAAATTGATTTTTTTCAAATTCTGCTGGTACCACTTTGCATAGTAGATTCGATTCATGTTCATTGAAGAGGTATTTCTATGTAGATGTTAGCCATATGTGATAACAGTTGCAGATCGGCAACTTATGGGTAGTTATAGCACTCTTTCGGAACCACTATCCCGCCCCCATTCTTGACCCAAATATGGGGGAGGGTTATGGTTCCTTGCATATTTTTATCATTATTGCTGCTAGAGGGCTGAAATTTTCCACACAGTACGTTTAGGTCCTTGTTTATAGAAACCAGTAAACATAAATTAACAAAATCCCTTGCGGACGTCACTATGACGTCATAACTATGACGTCATAAAACGGAAAATCAGTTTTTGCCGGCCGTTTAGTCCATTTTCAATACACACTTCCTATTCAGTTGGTGCCATTTCAAGAAGCAGATTCCATCAATGTTTCCTAAAGTGGTATTATTGTGTAGTTGTTACCCATAGGTTATAACCTGTGAAGTTCAGTATCTTATAGGGTAATTACAGCTCGTTTTATGAAACCTAGCCTTATCCTTACTCCAAGCCAAACGTTGGGGGTGACGGGGTATGGCCCACCAGATAATTTCTTTAAATCCATGTCCAAAGAGCTAAACGATTATACCCTATACATTTTAATCCTATGCTATTATAAAATGCTAAATAAACTGATAAAACGTTTAATTACATCATCGTATCTCGCCAGAGTAACACATATATACATGTCTTTTATCTCTTTCACTATAAATGTGAGCTGGAGGTGTTATTTTTCATTTGGGGGTGAATGAGGACAGTTATATTAAAATGATGATATCCCATCGATTAAATAATAGTAGGTTCTTCGATGCAAAAAGATGCCAAACGTTGGGAGAGCAAATTTAACTCATGGTAGTGTTGCTTAAAAATAAACGCTCGATCTAGTTTTACTATTTTGTGTTGACAATTTCTACTCGATATAAAGTATATTTCTTGTGCAACATGTATGATGATTGTCGAGTGTCCATCCCAAATACATACTGGCAACTTGGTAATATCTCGCCCCAGCGTGAGAACTTGAATGTGTGTTAAGAACGGAATCAGAATCTTGTTAGCAGGAGTAGAATATCGAATATGTGGCAGGAATAGATTGCTAACATCAGCGTGGGTGATTGAAAGCACAGGCGATGTTCGTGTCAAGTTTTCAAAGTAGACAAACTTAGGTTACTTTACCACCGCGTTCGGTGTGGTATTAAATAGGGTACAGTCAGTGGATGGAAGAGACAAAGGGATTGTATAAGATTTAACCACCAAAGCCACAAAGAATTCAAATCTGGAGAATATTCTGTTCAATTCAATAAAATGCGTCTGACCGGTTTTGTCAGCTGTAAATCGTTTCTAACCATAACTGCATGGTATGTGATGCAAAATGGATACCGGTATCAACTATTGAACCAATCCGGAATCGACAATTGTCAACAGTAATGATGAGGCTGTATGAAGATTTTAGTATATTACCCATATGAACGTTCAACCAGATTTGATGATATGAAACGAACATCATGATGTCTTCAATTTCAGCATCATTCAAAACTGTTGCAAAATTTTCTTGCATAACATACTAACTTGCTATGCCTGTGTGGAAGTTCGAGTTATTAGTGTCTTGTGAATAAGGGCTTTCGATTCCCTGAGTGTTATACGCGATAGTATCACCGTCACAAATCTCCAGAACAGGTCATGACTGCATGCAGGAAAATGTGTAATTAGGGCAGGTTAGTGTGATGATCCTGGGGTTTTAATGATGCAGGGACCATTCATTTATATACTGGCGTATGGTTATCTGAAGAGCTAAACGTGTCACAGACACGATTTCAAAGGATTTAGCTACATTCAACTTCCAAACAATATTTCCAAACTGCTTGGTCATCCATGTGCCTAATTTTAAGGCAAATCATTTCATCATAATGGCATATGGGCAGGTAGTTTGAGTGGAAGTGAAATAATTTCTGAAAATTGTTATCGAACTATCCGTCTCTGCGGCTGACGATGTAGGCATACTCATTGCACCAACGCTAACATTTGTCATGTTCCACCAAAGACGTTAGCAGGATATATGATACTCCCTTTCAGCAACCATACCAGTCGAGCAGGGTCACAGCCTGTTAGTCCAATTTCAGGTTTGCAGCATTTCACTATCGAGTATCGGCTTCAGTCCGATTGATGACGGAGCCTATGATGACGTTACCACGTATGCATGGTTCCCTTAACATATTCGTTTTCATTCGGACCAATGTTATACATCCATGTACGAATTATCATCGCCAATACGATGGTCCACCCTAACACTCATGAGACGAGTTGACATTCATTTAAACAGCTAATTATGGTGTGGTCTTGTGGCGCTTCTGTTTGGCTGAGATCCTGAATGACGCACACTGGCATTCCGACCTCATCGCCGGATCCCTGTTACCTTTGATCAAAGCAAAGCGAATCACTTGATTAGCTGCCAGAGTAGGCGACTTCATCAATGAATTATTTACGTTTGAAAACGCCGTTTGCTAGGGCCCTCGACAGTAGAAGAGATAGAGGGAGGGAATGGCCTGCTAGCGGGGCTGGATTCACCAAGGAATCACCTTGTTGATTTCCTGGATATTTTGCCACCATCAGATTCATCAGTAAGGCTATCATGTGTGTTTGGAGACGATGTTGGTGGTATTGGATTTTCTGCATTTCTATCTTTTGCAATCTCTGAAAGAGGCCATTGGGCATGCATTTATGCAGCTCCCAGCAGGGATAATGCCTAGAGGTAATAGTGGTATCAAAATCTGCAGAAAAGCTCTAAAAGGGCAATGTTTATGCATTTTAAGAAGCAAACATCGCATTTCAAATACAGACATCTAACACATATGGCCATCTCTAACTATGAAACAAATTTGCAGTTGGCACCACCGAGTGGATTACCCGTTCAACATGTTTGCAGGACTAAAGCACAAAATTTGCTGGCATACCACGTTGACCAACCTGGATTTGGTCTTAAAAACGATGCAAATTCTAAGGTGGCCAACATTAGCTCATCATAAAGGGTGACCACATATGCTGTAGCATTTGTAAATTGAGAAAGTATTTGTACTCATCAAGGTGAATTGCAATTATAACAGAAGTCTGGAGGCCGAATGTGGTAGATTAAGAGGAAAATTTCATTTCGTCAAATTCATACTAAAAATGACAGAAGAACAAAATTTGGTGGGAAGATACGGATAGGAAAGACGATTGGTAGTCAAGATGAGAATCAATGGAAATATCGCAATATCTCGGAATATTTCCTTAATTGTCCTTCTCCATGTCTTCCGTACGGCCACTGTTTGGCCGCTTACGCTCTTCAAAGAAACATAACAGGATTTACCACTTCACTTGGTTCAAGTAAAAATGAGAAAATAAAATAAGCCCCAAATTATCATCATTATTATTCAGTCGCGGTGACGTCATACAGCGTTAGAGGAAGGTTTCAATAGATGCTTCAATAAAAAAGAGCATGGAGGTACAGGTTGGTACTTTTCAGCTATCTAACCACAATGGATATATCGGAAGGACCATACCCTAACTGCAAACTTGGGTTGAGAATACAAAAAGAGGTAGGGTCCGGAGTATGTACTATAACAACCCATAAACTACCGATATACAACGGCTCTCCCAGATGAATAGCATTTGCAAGCAAATACCCCTTACAAAAAAATGAACCGAATCTGTTACCTCAAGATTCACCAGCAAAGTTTTTCGACAGTATCGAAAAAATTAAAAATAAATTATTACTCATGTTATGACGTCACTTTGACGTCATAAAAATTATCATTTCAGACCCCGTTAACTTGTTTACAGAAGGCGAATACCTCATATGCAGGAGGTGAACAGTTATAGCTCTCTAGCAACAGAAATAATTAAAATATCCAAGAAATCCCACACCACCCCCCAGATGTGGGAGCATAATGTGATGGGGGAGGGTTCAAAAAGTGTACCATAACTACCACTGCGTTACTGATCTGCAAGTGTTAGCACATATGGGCAAAATCTACATACAAATACCTCTTCAAAGAGCATTACCAAAAGAGATACGTCACATGGTGCCAGCAGAATCGGAAAAAAACCATTTGGAAAAGCAACCGGAATATCGACAATAAATGCTGCCACATGTTATTACGTCACTATGGCATTATACAACGGCAATATTAAGGTATGTTAACTTGTGCTATTGGACCAGGCCCTGCCTACAAAGTATGTGGAGTTTCAGCTCTTCAGCGACAGAAATAACTAATATATCCGAGGAACCATTCCCCTGCCCCCATTCTTTAAGTTTGGAATGCGAGCAGGGGTGGGGTTAAGAAAGTGTGTTTTGCTACCATTAAGCTACCGATCCGCAACGGTTATCACATATGGACAACATCTACATACATGTACCTCTTCGAAAAACATTACTAGAATTTGCCACCTTGAGTGGTACCGATCGGTGAAATTTGGGGTCTTGGCCCATGGACTAATGTACAAATTAACTATATTATTTCGAACGAATCAATATAATTAAAACTCTATAACAAAAACAGATGAAAATCCTATTGTGGAGCGGCTTAACTAAACTCAAAATTGCATACTTGGGGGGAAAGAAGCTGCTCAATTGACAGTCATATAAGAGAACAATAGAAATCCCCCAACACGCATACAATTTCAGTTTTATTTGTGATTTGTTAAACAGTTGAACACAATACATAAAGTAACAGACTTCCTCATACACAATTTACTACCATTTACTTCTTTTATAGACGCTTTGGTAAACCCAAGGAACCCCCACTACATATAGTATCTATTCTCTGTTTATAATATTTATGGTATAGCTTTCTCGTGATACTATTATGTAATTCTTCTTCAGAATCACTGCTCTCATCATCATCGTTTCCCTCGTTGTCATGGATTATATTACTACCCCAGTTACACGTTTTCTATATGTTTCCGTCTTTCATGCACTGTATTTCCGCTACTTTCTCTCATGATATTTTCTCTCGCGAAAGCTTTAGGCTGACTTACGTACAGTTTAACCCACATATCAACATCGCAAACGTAATCTTTTTTCCACATCATGGTAAAGGCATATGCTAGAGCTGAAGATGTGACGCATCCGACGGTTTTTCTAAGAATGCGGATAGTTAATTGGTCACAGTGATGAGTATAAAATATGTTTATTGACGTTTCTATGGTATTATTAAGCGGGTTTTCCTTCCTTTACCTACGCCGCGGCTGGAACCTCGCAGTTGGAACCGTCACAGTTAATCCGTAACCGCTTTAGTTGAAATTGTCAAAGTTACAATCATAAACCAAGTGGTGGTAACCAACTGTGGGGATAACCTTTATTTCTCAAGCGAACAACATGGCATATGAGCAGTCATACCATGCATGTATTCAAATAACGATGGCGATAACAATATAATTTATGTGACTGTGCGGCTTAAAATAAGTAATTTTGAATACACTCGGTTTGCTGTAGAAATAACTTGGTCAGAACCTTCAACGTTCCTTGTTCAATTCGCAGAAATTTACAACATAGTAATATTAATCTACGACGGCTTTCTTACAGCAATTAAAATAACGATTATTTCTATCTACATTTGACCATCGCCCGGTCTATATAAGCAGGGGGTGATTGCTTGTTCTGAATTTCAAAACCGCATTGACAGTATCTAATGGAAGCTCATATAAATAAGGCTCAAAACAAAATTCAGTTTTAACAGTTTCATAAAATATTCCCTTAAAACCTGGGATTTTGAAGAGAAATGAGAAAACATAAGTTGTCTATGAGTCAAAATGACTCATAAATGATAAACTACAAAGTCAACTCTCAATTTGTTTTTCTTAACGTGGAGTTTGGTTTCATGTCACACTCGAGGGTATTTCACTCCTATGGTGACAGCCAGTTTTAGAGTGGAGGTATGCGGAGTACCCGGAGAAAACCACCTTCCGTCGGCAAGTACATGGCAAACCTGTACACATGCACCAGGATGTTTTCCTTTCAGGGATAGGGCAGAAAATTTGGTAGGGGCCATAATGCCCACGCTCCCCCAAGCCCTGGTAGAGTAAAATTGGGCCGTAGGACATTCGTATCTGCCTAATGTTGCCACATTTCTCCTGATGATGACAAATATAACTTTGTCGAAATATTGAGACTGTCAATATGCGTTTGTTAACTTTATTCGGAGTGACTTTGCTTAGGCATTATGCTAATGTTGTGAGTAGGATAATAATATATTAAAATGTCCCTCGGACATTTTATTTATAGGACAGTGTACCTCAGCACACCAGGCATGATGGTACGTGTTGACAGCATAACCAGTACAATTACTGTAGCCTGTAGAAAGTTGTCACTATGCCAGCGCAGATTTATACATGTACTTTTTCGTCATGGCGTTAACTAGATATTGCGTGTGGAGACTACACTGCGCATGCACAAATTAACGATATTATTTCGAACGAGTCAATATAATTAAAACTCTATAACAAAAAAAGATGAAAATCCTATTGTGGAGCGGTTTAACTAAACTCAAAATTGCATACTTGGGGGAGAGAGAAGCTGCTCAATTGACAGTCATATGAGAGAACAATAGAAATCCCCCAAAACGCATGTAATTTCAGTTTTATTTGTGATTTGTTAAACAGTTGAACACAATACATAATGTAACAGACTTCCTCATACACAATTTACTCCCATTTACTTCTTTTATAGACGCTTTGGTAAACCCAAGGAACCCCCACTACATATAGTATCTATTCTCTGTTTATAATATTTATGGTATAGCTTTCTCGTGATACTATTATGTAATTCTTCTTCAGAATCACTGCTCTCATCATCATCGTTTCCATCGTTGTCATGGATTACGTTACTATCCCAGTTACACGTTTTCTATGTGTTTCCGTCTTTCATGGAGTGTAGTTCCGTTACTTTCTCTCATGGTATTTTCTCTCGCGAAAGCTTTAGCCTGACTTACGTAAAGTTTAACCCACATATGAACATCGCAAACCTAATCTTCTTTCCACATCATGGTAAAGGCATATGCTAGAGCTGGTGATGTGACGCATTCGACGGTTTTTCTAAGAATGCGGATAGTTAATTGGTCACAGTGAGCAGTATAGAATATGTTTGTTGACGTTTCTATCGTATTATTTATCGAGTTTTCCTTCCTTTACCGCAGCTGGAACCTCGCAGTTGGAACCGTCACAGTTAATCCGTAACCGCTTTAGTTGAAATTGCCAAAGTTACAATCATAAACCAAGTGGTGGTAACCAACTGTGGGGATAACCTTTATTTCTCAACCGAACAACATGGCATATGAGCAGTCATACCATGCATGTATTCAAATAACGATGGCGATAACAATATAATTTATGTGACTGTGCGGCTTAAAATAAGTAATTTTGAATACACTCGGTTTGCTGTAGAAATAACTTGGTCAGAACCTTCAATGTTCCTTGTTCAATTCGCAGCAATTCACATCATAGTGATTTTAATCTACGACGACTGTCTTGCATAAATTAAACTAACGGTTATTTCTATCTACATTTGACCATCGCCCAGTCTCTATAGGCAGGCGGTGGTTGCTTGTTCTGAATTTCAAAGGCGCATTGACAGTATCTAATGGAAGCTCGTATAAATAAGGCTCAAAACAAAATTCAGTTTTAACAGTTTCATAAAATATTCTCTTAATAGATTTTCTAATGCGACTATTGTAAAACCGAATGTTACATATTTTAAATTTTATTATTTATATATATTCAAGAATGAAGTAAATAGGAATGAATTATGTATGAGGAAGTATGTTATTGTATATAATATTTTGAACCATTTCCCAAAGGTCAATAGAATTTGAATTACACCATATTTCGCGGGGTTTTTTCTTTACGTTTTCTTGTATTCCCTTTATATGACTGTCATCAGAGCTGCTTCCTCTTTCGTCAAAGTAAAACTGCTTATGTTTCGATTATTACAAAAATCGATAGATTCGACACCCTGATTCCTCCCTTATTTTTGCCTTCCTGGTCTTTCCTCCTTCATCCCACCCTGATCATAATTTGATATATTTTTTTCGGGTGCATGCCCTTGAGTTACGTCACTTCCTCTGATCCTCTACCTACCTAATCTGGAAAGCCACCCAAGTCCCATATAAATAAACTAACCAGGGTCAAACACTAAACCATCGAGGATATTGTATCCACATACGTTACCGCACCATTCTGTTTTGCGTTAACCCTACCTGGTCTGTGTTCTTGGACCTGTTTAAGCCTGTGGGAGGGGGAATCCAAGATGACCGGGGTAATGACATCACAGTGAGTTTTATTTGTGTGTTTTCTCCGCAAAAATTACATGATAATTTAATAAATAATAATCAGATGTGAACTAGCATAATTTTTGCCCACTTGTCCTAGCAGAAAAGCTGGAATTTTGAAGAGAAATGAGAAAACATAACTTTTCTCATTTCGCCATTTTTATATTTTCCCTTGATCCTCTACTCGGGAATTATGTAAATAGGCTCAAAATGACTCATAAATGATATACTACAAAGTCACGGGATGTCAACTCTCAATTTCTTTTTCTTCGCGTGGAGTTTGGTTTAATTACAAGCGTCTAGTCCGTCATTTATAATTCAGCCGTCGTCCATTAGAGAATATCCGCGTCCATAATCCAAAGACCTATTCCATATAACAGTATTAGCACCAAATTCAAAAAGACAACCATAGTATACATAAACATAGGCTTGTTTCCTGCAAGAGAGAAGCGGTCAACAGTTTTCAATGATGCCTGCAAGATATCATGATGTTCCAAAAATATCAAATCCGTATCGCTGATCAGTATTCTTAATCCATAATATTCGTTGTGAAGTCGTCATCTAAAAAATGATGTATCTCAGTCACGTTTTGATTGTGACTGTTCATATGAATACCATTAGGATCTTGAAGTACATGGGTTCATACGGCCCCTGACCCCGGGTTAGGCGGAATTAGACACAAGTTACGAAACGTATCGCCATAGATCTTGCACGCTACGTTCGTATTTTGCTATCAGCATGCGGTCCCACTGGAATATTACTGTCCAGAAAGGGATAGTTTACGATGTCGAAATTGTAATAATCTCTTTTGTCATAAAGTCGACGAGAGAGAATCCCCGCTTCATTTTTATACAGATATAGATCTAAATATGATGTGCCTGTAGGGCTGTCTGTAGTTTCCTTCAAATCCAGTGAAGATGGATATATATCCTTCACTGCGTCACAGTGTCACATTCGAGGGTATTTCACTCATATGGTGACAGCCAGTTTCAGAGGTGGAGGCACGCGGAGTACCCGGAGAGAACCACCTCCCGTCGGCAAGTACATGGCAAACCTGTACACATGCACCAGCATGTTTTCCTTCCGGGGATAGGGTAGAAAATTTGGTAGGAGCCATAATGTCCCCGCTCCTCCCCCCCTCCCGCTCCTCTTCCCCCCCCGCCCCCCCCCCACCCCATCAAGGCCAGGTAGAATAAAATTGGGCCGTAGGACATTCGTATCTACCTAAAGTTGTGAGTAGGATAATAATATATTAAAGTGTCCCTCGGACATTTTATTTATATGGCAGCATACCTCAGCACACCAGGCATGAGGGTACGTGTTGACAGCGTAACCAGTACAATTACTGTAGGCTATCGAAAAATGACAGTTGACGAAGGGCAAATTTGGCATAGATTTTTAGTATATTGAATTAGTCATCGTGGTTGAGCGATCGGTACGGCATCGAGTGAATTCAGATAAGCAAATAAAACAAAATTATGTTGAATCTACACAGTTAGCTTCCTTCTGAATGAAGTAGGCCGGGGTTTTAACTGCGACATTAGCCATGTTTCTCCCTGCAAATCTTACTAATCATCTTCGACTGGAAGTCGCTGGATTCGGGGAATAGATTATTTCATATCTCTTTTGCGAGCAACATGACATATGGACAAAAGGATGAAATTATGTAGCCAAACCATATATTCAGTGGAGTGCATATTCACTATTATCATGATTATGAAATCATCTGATTGAAACAATCAGCGCCTTGGATATTTGACAATTTTCCCTCAATATAATCCACAGCCGTGTCTACTCCACCATGTGTTTCAATTGGATGTTTCTGGCAAGCTACAATGGTAACAGTCAATGGAGTGGGTGAATCAGTATTATCTCTGTCAGTCCGGTGGAATATAAACTTGATAGACTTGGATGGGTTTCAATGGTAGCCGAGCAAGTCTCTCTGGAACATTATTTGCGCACTTGCATAATTGGTTTGTGTTCATCAAACCTGGCCCCAGGAATGAGTGTAGTAGCCATGCTATTGAAAACGTATTTTCAGAAATACCCTTTCGTTGTCTACGGTCAGTCTTTCTGCTTAAACCATGGCGATACTAACAGATCAGCCTTCTTGACGTTTAGCGATCTCATATGATGCTATGAGCATATAAACACAAACACTGTATGAAATGAAAGTAACGATTTTCACAATTCATGTGTAATGCGGAAACAATTAAGAGTTTTCAGAGAAGCATGGGGAGATTCTTTGATCCGAGCGAAATGGTAAATGTCCTTGTCCAAAATAATGAGACGTTTCCATATTGAACGGTCACGACTCAAACCCATATGTACATTCACGTCTTCAGTTCCGACCCAGTGTCAGTTCCGATACACTTCCTGAAACATTGCTTCTCTCCACAATATCACGAAGGCATGATCGATGTTAGTAGATCAACATTTCATTCATGGTTAATTTCTAGGATAACTTCGTTCTTCTCTTCACGAGTCTTGTATACCCACGAATACACACGACTACAGCGGCCGCGCACCAACATCATGACCTCCCGGGATGCATAAACAGTGTCACCTGTTAGCGTTTTCGATCGTCAAGTAAGTTTTGTTTCTCACCTATGGTTATAATAAAAACTATCTATCTTGCATCAATTAATTAACACCCTCTTGTTGACACGACAGTCCCGCAACACACTTATCAAGGATCCATGACGAAGACATGACTGCACTGCGAAACACACACGGACTTCAAGAACATCCAGACACACATCACACGTTTTCTCAATAATATACAAAGATCCCCAACTCTCCCTGATACCACATAACTCACAAAACACCTCCAAAATTTCAAAACACTTTGATCCACCTGAGCCACACAGTTTCTCCAAACGCACTACAGTTCTCCAAAATAGTTTGCCACAACATACCTCAGTTCTGTATAATGCACCACAGTTCTCCAAAATGTACTACCTGACACCCAATCCTTTTTGAAGAGATTTTATAATTTTTTCCATCTTGAACCCTAAAATGAACCTCCTTTATAACACAAAATCAAATACAGAACGACAATGAAACTGAAAATACAACGCTACTGCAAAATCTATGCGATGACACAGTATGCCACCACACAACTGACAAACAATGTTCCGTACGTCCCTCCTCACACATCTACTAGGACAAATCACGAAGGAATCCTTCATGTTTGACCAAATAATATGACGTCTGTGCCTAATATCTCAACACATCCTATTGAATTAACTAAGACATTCATTTCTCCAATAACCAAGGCCTTGTCCCTAAAATCAACCACACACCCTTATGCCATCAGAAAATCTGACTCTAGCAGAAAGGATGCAACAAGTATATCCCCAGTACAATAAAAATCTGCAACAGTTAGAGTACTGGACATACCTGGAAATGCACCAGTCAACCGAATAGTGGAGGAAGGCAGTCCGCGAAGCCCTAACCTATCAAATATATCCGGACTCATAACAGTGACTTGTGTGGCAGTGTTCACTACAACCGTCACTGGCACGAACCCATCTTTGGATGGAACTGACATAGTCCACCCCTGGGAGTGAGACAAGTTAATATCTCTAGCTGCTGAAGTACACCCTATAGCACATACTGTACTACTCGTGGATAATACACTATCATTCATGGTTTCCAGTTGAGCCCACCCATCTAAACTACTCCGGACTGGGCAACATTGGCCTTCAGCACGTGTAGCACAGTCGCGGTGGTCGGTAGGACCACTGAGAGAAAAGGGAGAATCGTAGTGATGCTTGAAGGGGAATCCAACAACGATACCTCCCACGAAACCCCAAGTGAATCAACAGGATGCCCTATGGGGATCATAAGGAGAATCCTCTGGATGCCTTGGGTTCTCGTGGGGGGAAGGGAGAATTGATTGCTGCATTCTCCATTTCGTTCGGTGTTATAAATAAATTACGAATGTGAATAACAACAACAACGATGGTTTGCTACTGTCCACTCCTGTTTTCAGCATTGATAGGAATTCTCTTAGTCTGACTTATAATGACTTCGATCAATTTGGCAAATATTATCCTTAGAAAATGAGAAATTCCCACAAGAATTTAAGCACAATGTACATGTGTGGATAGTAACAAACCTGTGTTGTCCTTCACATTGATGATTCATCCTTGTACATCATCGCGTTGATCCAATGACTTGAGGGATACCGTATCACATTTGGAACAAAAGCTTTGCAAAACCATTCTTGGGGTGACGATAAATGTATCTAGTGTGAAATATGACATCGATGGCATGAAAAAACTTAAGATTGGTGTGGGTTTTACTGAACAAAGACGACCCATGGTAGTCACTAAACAGCAGACAGGCTGATGTAATACCAAAATCACACGTATGCGCCGAGTATCAAAGCCACGTGGTGGGGTGATCAGGGGAATCATGTGGAGAAACTGGGGAATCGTGACGAATCCATGGGTTATCTTGTCGAGAACCAGGGGTCTCTAACTTCGAGATA
>JAVTVY010004079.1:0-37149 GCA_036873755.1 Hanleya hanleyi | reverse complement strand
AAACCTGCAAGGACATGGGATCTAGACCCTATTCTCAAAATTTCATATAATGAAAAAGACAGCTTTTCTTACTATTTCTTGACCAATGTATTCTTTCAAATAGTTCAGCTTTTAAATTTAGTCTTTTAAATTTAATATATACATACACTGAACAAGATTTTGATGTTGAGGCCTTATACGTAATTATTGACCTGCCAACAAAAACCAATCAAACGATAGTTTAATTTACTCAAAATACATAGGTTTAAATGTCATAAAACATGCATTGGACTTTATAAGTATTTTAAAAAGTTAGATCCCACATCCTGTAACCACCATAGACTATAGGACTCTGTTAAATAAAGATATTAACAGACAGTGTCTGCGTACTGTTTCAGCTGTCTCCCCTTCAGTGATTGGTAATGCGCCCGCCGTTTTCAATTTCAAAATCTGGCGTAAAACTGGAAAAATGTTGTTGTTGTTGCATCAGCCAGACATTGGCCCTACACTAAACTGCTAAAGGCTAGTAACCCCCATCGTACTCTATACGGCTAACACACATAGCTTCAGCAGCTGCTACAGTGTACATGCAGGTAAGAGAAGAAAACGTGCACTGAGACGAAGTTTAACCCCGTTCATGCCTCCTTATCTCTCGCGCAGCCTGTATAAGGAACCATTATTAATTTATCTTGATGGGGCAGGGGCAGTGAAATTTAGTTTAGAAGAGAAGGGAAGGGGGGGGGGGGTATCGAAGGTTAATTTTCAACTCGGAGAAGGAGGGGTGGGAGCGTCATGTATAACTTTGCTGTGTGTAGAGGGGTGAGGGTGGGGAGTCATGCGTAGCTTGTTAATCATTTGCTCACGTGATGGAGCATGTTTTTCAACTATTGAACTACCTGGTGTAAATACGATAATATGGATCAAATATTCCTACTATTTCAAAAAAGGACAAACAAGCTTACATCTATGATAATTTAGACAACTTCGGATCGAAAATATACCAGTTATCATCGATTAAAAGTATATTCTGGGATAAAGACATAGCGAAGCGCCGAACGAACCGGAGCTCATGCGGTCAGCCAGGTGTCGGTGCACCGCCGTCCGCCATCGAGGCCAGGCAGCATTGTCCAGGGATTAACTTGGACTATAGTACAAATTGCCATTTGAATGAATTATTTGGCATTTAGATAACAAAATATATTAATTCGGAGTTACTGTACAAATAATAAATGTTTCCATTACGGCATGAGCAATTTGTGTTTCTTCATCGTGTTTTTTATTACATGCTCACTGTTAAAATACACATTGTGATGATTTAACCCTACCTGGTATGGGGGTGGGGATGGCCCCCTTACCAAACTTTCTGCGCTCCGGAACGCCAACAAATAGAGAGTTGAAACTCGGTGACTTTATAGTTTATCATGTTGGGGTCATTTTGAACCTATTTGCATAACCCCCAGAGCAGGGGATCATGTGTAAATGCAAGATGGCGCCCACGTGGGGTACCAGAAAATTGATTATTTCGTAATTTTTCTTCAAAATTTCTGCTTCTTCGCGACGAAAAGTGGGCAAAAACTATTTCGTTTCACATCACATTAATATTTACTCATTTATCATGCAGTTTTTGTGGAGAAATTGCGTAAACAAAAAAAATCGACAAAAAAATGCCTTTTTGAAAATGACGTCACTGTGACGTCATCAAAGCGACCATCTTGGATTTTTTTACATTTTCTAGTTAAGCTTGACCCAAAGGAATACTGTCATAAGTTTCAGCCCCGTAGGTAAAGAGGTAAGGAAAATAATTAGGGGGAGGGGGCAGCCGAATCACTCGTCTCGCTGGCGGGGTAGGCCTATCTTCTGATGTTGCCGCCCTCCCGCCAGGTTGGCACCATAATGCGAAGTAGAATTATGGACTGGTCCTTGGTGTAAACCTTGGGTTAAAGCAGAGACCATGACCCTATATCTCCCTCCCCGACTGCAAGTAAAGAAGTTAAAATGCGACCGTGATGTCATAAGACTATTAAATATGCATGACCTGGGCGCTCCGAACACTCAATTCAATTGAAATCAGTAAGATCCTACATAGCGACATATACGATTGGGGAGCATTGATAGGATATTAATTTATTAAGATTGGGACGACTGTAACCTACATGTATATCGAAAGTCGGATCTGTCATCTCTGTTCATTATGTCTCAGTTGTCTATCAGACCCATCTGGTGAACATTCGTTGTTTATCTCCTTGTGACGCTGGAGGTCAGCAATCACTAAAAATGGCCTTACTTAATGTGTAACGAATCGAGAATCCTGAGAAAACCATATTCCTTGATATTCGCCGCCACAAATGCCGCACCACGCCAGATGGCCTCACTTTTCCGCTTAAACATGTAGCAGAATTCAGTATATACATTCGCCACCATTCCTTCGAGATATGGCGGGCAGAATTAAGGTCATTCCACCTGACACAATCACAGCGAATTTGGGAGTCGGGTAATCAAACTGGTACAGATTAGTTTCCAATTAAACTGATAAAAAGGTTGTTTTGATATATTTGAGATCTAACTATTATAGAAACGTTTCAGAATTTATCACAAGCCACTTCTCGATCAGTCGGGTGTAATGACCAATCCCTGGTCGCGACACAAAGCCATTCCCAAGCTGTAGTTGTTGGGAAAACACTCGACAGGCCACTAGCAATAAACAGATTCGATTTTGTATGATCTTACCTTCATGTTCAAGCATTGTCTAAAACTGCATCGAGAGACCGAAAATCTTCCGTTTCGAAGTAACGGCGCTGCTTGCAGATTACGCGCCACAACACCCGCCAGTTTCTGTCGACTACTTCAGAGTTCCGAACGGCGTACGCAAATAGGAGCCTTTGGATATTTTGCCAACGACTTGAGTTGGGCAATAGTATGGCAGCAGGGCTGTGATCGTGCAGAGAACAGTCCACCGGAGCTATTTGTCTCCCCGCTTTCACGTACGGGTCATATAGAGAACGATGAAGTTTCACCGTTTGTACCCGATGGAAAACTGGCGAGTAACGTTCCCCATTGATTATTCCAAGAAACAAGAGGATTAATTCATTGAATTGGAGGATTAACTCATTGAATTAAACATATACCATACTATACCTGAAGAATGAACATAATATTTTTTTCAAGATACACCGTCAATGGGACCGATCATGACCGGGCGTATGGAATTATGGGAAAATCAAACAGCCTTGCTTTGGTGTGATGCCCGCGGGGGCGCAGTTGACGTGACGCTCAACATGTTCTGCCTGAATGACCCCAGCCTTCGTTCGGAATTGTCCTCTGGGAGAAATGTCAGCCTGGCGCTGTCAACGGGACTGCTGGGACGCAGAAATAACGACTATGCTTGTTTCTGTATAGCATCCAATGACAGGGGGTGGAAAGTGACAGTTAAGAGGAAGTTAAATATAACCTGTAAGTACTTAAACTTTCATATTCTTACACATTCTTCATACTAAGGGCCTATTCACACCCGGCGCGGGTGGAGCGGAAATAATCGCCTGTCCATTGGAGCAATGGTTGCTGACTTTAGCTTGCACACAGCACGCGACGCGGCGAAGCAGCGAAGACGGGCGACGCGATTGCAGAGGTCCAATTCTCATTTTCAATCGCTCCGCTCGCCTTAGCCGCCGTGGCGATTTCGATACTAACCAATCATATTGTGTTTTTCTTCTTCTGTTGGCTAGAAGAAGCAGAAGAAGTTCTCCTCCGACCTCGTCCATTTTGTTTGGCCCTCGTGATAATGCAGTTGCGTTTGCCGCCTATATCTGGTGTGATCCCCCCAAAGCTGAGGAGTGTCAAAACTCACCAAGCGAATTCGCCCGCACCGCTTGCCATCCGGTGTGAAAAGCCTCTAACTTAGAAGATAGCAGACGTAAATGTTGGTCCAGGATTCCATGTAGCTAAGTACCATAGCTACTCACTTTTCGCATAGCTATGCCATACGCCTATCCATTCTCTTGCCGGTGAAATTGAACATCTTGTTCGCGCACTTATTTTCTCCTTTGCGCCCTATCAGGCAAAGTCTCTTTTGAAATGAGGGTGCCTAATGAGGAGAAAAAGACATGAAAGGAAGCCGAAATCGTCTCCCTTCACCCAAAATCTGCGATCGAGTTGGCTGCATACGTCGATATCATTCAAATGTCCGCCTTCCTCCAAAGATGTTTCCCCGACTAGTGACGTCATACGTTCACGTATAGTATCGAAGCACAGTCCTGTGGACGCGCTGTAAACACTATAGGACAGCGCTGACCTCCACAAGGCTGTGCTTTGATACTACACGTGAACGTCACTAGTCAGGGAAACACCTTTGACAGAATATGGCGGACATTTGAATCGCATCAACGTCTGCGAGTTCGGTGTTCATCCCTGTCTTTTTTTCTAATTGTTCCACCTTATTTAAAAATAGACTTTGACTAGGCGCAAAGGTAATATTAAGTGCGCGACCAGGGTGTTTAACTTCATCGACACGAGAATGGATAAGGGTACGGCATGAGTAGCTATGATACTTAGCTAAAATCCATCTAGTGCTCGCTAGAATCCATTTATTGCTCGCTTGAATCCATTTAGTGCCCGCTTGAATCCATATGCTGCTCAGCGTCATACTATGAGATTATGAGAGTATGGACTAACCGATCAAACAGATATTCCTGAATACACCACATATCTGGTATCAGCATTTGGCATGGCGACTCTCTAAGTTTTCGAAAACGCATACTTTTCCAAACTTTTCGAAATTGCAAAGTTCATCCACATTTTCGGTCACAAATACTTTGGGAGCTTACCGCATGGAGGACAATGCTGAACCTGACTCCCATATATATTATGACGCAGTAAATGTGAAATATGTTATTAGTAACGCAGAAAATTGGATCCGAAACCAGGTTCGTGGAAATAACGCTTTTCCTACTAAGTAGGCTACCATCTGCAAATTGTCCGATAATGAGTGAGTCCATCCGAATCCTTTCGTCGGCAAAATAAGGAGAACCGTTGACATTAGAACCTTGATTTATGGCATGAAGATGCATTAGGGGACTGTTACCAGCAAGTTCTTAGCTGACCTACTTTTGATGAAAGTTTCTGATGATTTTTGATGAAAATCACTGGTGATTCTGACTTGGATCGTGCCCATCTTAATATAGGCAGGATTTAAACTGGAGGTCCAAGAGTTCAGTGAGCGTCGGAATCCTAATGCCTACCCTACTTCGTAGGTCCTGTGACGTTAGTCACACTGTTCACATATCTGAAATATGTATCCTAATAATAATATTAATTCATCCAATCTGAGATTCGTTTATCCGTTGTTTATCTCTCTATTACGTTCAGATTACCCCCTCCCCCATTCCAGACCCAATTGGTTGTTCAACTCACTTGTATGATCATACCAGATCACACATTTCCGCCCCAATCTCAGTCAACTCAGATATAATATCACGGAATATTATATTTACACCAGGGCTATAAAAATCCCGCGCGAATTACAAACTATATTTTTTCAGCCAATCAGGTGGTTGGTTGGATGAAACAACTTTGAAGTGATTCCCCTTGTAATTACACTCAGGAGCACGTGGATCATCATATAGTAAGCAGTTTAGAGAAACAGTATCCAAATAACGTTTCATACGCCACAAAATGTTATATTTACTATGAATTTGGGACATTTGGAGAAGTTTGGCGAGTACCAGCCAATTTTATTGTAAATGTATGGTTTATCTCTTTGTCGAATTGAAAAGACAGAATTTGTCATGATTGGTTTATTATGGGATCTCGTACAATATGAGCAAATAGTTCGCACGAATTTTCCTAGATTCACTTCTAGGAGGTATAAGCCTGATATAGCATCTTGGTTTATCTGAAATGTCCCCTCCCCTACCTTCAAAAATATCCTGGCGATGATCGTACACAATATAGATCCGAAAGTTTAGCTACAATGATTTAAACTGTTCTAAATTATATTTTTCTTCTTCCATTTCACTCCAGTCAGTCCCAGAGATGTCCGTATCCATCAATGGCCCATCCACGCCCAACCCGGAGATGAAGTCATCTTTCGATGTGATAGCGGGGTATCAAACCCTCCAGCCACCTTACGTTGGTACAACGGCAGCAAGGAAATACCCGTCACAGGACGGGTCCGATACATGGACATGGTCCACGGTATCTCGACCAGGCAGAAGTGGATCATAGTTGCAGACACGTCAATGAACGGTGACATCATTACTTGTGTTGCGCAAAATCTAGTGACGGGGAGAACAGACTTTGATTCGAAAGTTTTGGTATTTGGGTACTCGCTACCCGAAGGAAGTCACGTGGCCTTAATTTCGCGCCATGCGCCATCATTTTCACCATCTTTCTTTCTGAATATTTTTCGGGGTTCTATGTCCCAAATTTGGGAGAATCGGCAAACTGGTAAATAAACTCTCGTTGAACCTTTTCGAATGTCCATGTTTCGCTTGAATTCAAAGAGGCTCTCTACTTTTTGCAACAAGAGCCGACTTCGCGTCATTAATTCGACGTAATTAGATCTGATGACACTAGATTGAAAATCGTTGTGATGGTAGAAGTAGACTGGTTCATATCCATACGGTAGATAGGGTACGGTCAGCATTCGTTTCACCGCCGATACGGACTGAATTCGAACTCGTATTCCGTTGGCTGATAATATCAGCCGCCTGATTGGTTGTCACAGCTCCGGTCGCCTTTCATTGGACCATGATCGTTCATTCTCCAAGTATGCGGGTGTATATTCGGACCGGATATATTCCACAATGCAGAGAATGAGTCCAGATCCAGACTGAATTTTGAACTGATTATGCCTGTCTACTCTATGGAAATACAGGGGAGGTAACCAGTCTGTTATAGAAGTTGGCGGGCATTGTGGACCCGATCCATTGTGTAGCCATTTCTTCTGTAAATAAAGAGTTTAATTCCTTTGCATCTTCGGACAGACTATGTTTTAGCTTCGTAAGCATTTATCACAGAAGATTGATACTTCCTCCGTTAATTATACAGCAAATGCAAAAATACGTGCTAATATAAATTTAGTGAACACTGGTGACGAAATACTCTTAGCAAAAACGTTACGTCGTGTGCAGCTGACAAATATACATCAAAGTTACAGTTGACCTTGAATATAACTTAAAATTATAACTCTGAGAATCAGTTTTTTAAGCAGAGGTGATTTCCGGTGAAAGCAAAATAGATATGAGAACGTAATCATTTTTATTTATGACACAGTCCAGCCGAGCATGTGAAGCAGAATCACAGCTTTATAATTGTACAACACTACATTGTGACAAGCGTATCATGGTTGGAAGACAAAAGCGAACACGCACGTTCTTAGACTGTAGGACTCTCTGTTAAATAAATATATTAACAGACAGTGTCTGCGTACTGTTCCAGCTGTCTCCCCTTTAGTGATTGGTCATTCGACCCGCAATTTTAAACTAAGACGAGCATTCTCATTGGATCATTATTTGTAGGAGCCACCCCAATCTTCATGCACAACCACGTGACTGTCTCAGTTGGCCGATGACATAGAGCGGCCTCGTTTTTGATTCAAAATCTGCCGTCTAACTGGGAAAATGTTGTTGTTGCATCAGCCAGACATTGGCCCTCTGTAGAAGGGTCCAATACTATAGGCTATCGCTTTCTCGCCCATTGAATACAATAGGTTCACAACGCGAAAACGCGAGAATGTATTCTACAGTGATTTGAGTTTCCAGATTTATCTGGACTTCTATACATATTTGGCAAGTTTCATAACCATTCAAATAATTGTTAAAATTGATAAATCTGCCATTTTCTAGATTGTTCATGTCCTTTCACTCCAAACTCTTGATTCTCGCATTCTCCGTTTTGGATTTGAAAATTTTCAAAGTTCCATCTTTATACCAGAACTACCGTATATTACCACATATTCTCGTGCCAGGCATGAAATTGAAGGGCAGGTCCACGAACATGCGTTTTATCACAACAGCCAGCAACTCCGCCGTCTTGGGACGCTTCATTGTAGCAACGCATCGATCGATATTTTCCTAGCAGTCATACTTGCAGTAAAATTGTGAACCAGACCTTCAGTCTTGTGCCTGGCGTGCATATGCGGTACTTCTGGGATAACAATGGGGCTTATTAGTCGGACATTTTTCGAGGACGCACACATGAGAACGCGAGAATCGACCCTTGTCTCTCGCGTTCTCGCTCCCGCGTATTCTCACATTTTCCACAGGGTGAGAATGCGTGGGCGAGAATACCAGGCGACAACGTGAGATCAATCACGCGTTCTCGCTTCGTATTCTCGCGTTCTCGCCTTGGATTATCACCCTCGCGTTATGAACCTATTGTATTCGCAGGACAAGAACGCGAGTGACGAATAAAGTGTGTGGAAATCAGCTTCTAAATCCGAAAGGATTGCCGTCGTCATTTTTGCCGAAAATAAAATCGCTTTCCTTTCGCCATTAGTTCCCAGGATTTTGTATAGAATAATGATGGGACATCCGAAATGGTTTACGTTTCTCATTTCAATGCAAATAAATTCCCAAAGCTCAACAAAACACAAACAAAATACTCGAATATTAATCTTGTTGTTTAAATATTTGAAAATTTGAACTATGCAAATCTGTTTCGAATCAGTATTCGATAATACTTTTCTTTGCATTAGTCATCGGTCTAAGGGTTTGAATGAAATCAAAGAAGTGTTTCTCATCAGCGACGTTTTCTGCGGCATATGAAGCAAAGGTCTAACAAATAACATACACGAATAGTCCCTTCCATATTCGCATGATAAATGAAATTTTTAGGGTGGTGTCACAAGTTCAGGTTCAAATTTCGTGGATGAGAAATCAAAGGTCGGAGAGAAGACGAATTTTTGGGAACCACGTCAAATGAGAGAGGTTCCAACTTTGATTTCGTTGAAACGGTTGGTGAATTTTTTAGGATCGAATACTATTTATGAACAAAATATAAATATAGACGAATCAAAACGATATTTATATAGAACCAATGCACAGCGCATACCGCGGAGTTATAAGGATGATTATATAAAATGACTTTGATGATGACGGCAGAACGTTTTGTCACAAATCCGACATGTATTAAACATTATAGGTAGATCGTGGGATACATTGTCTTGTTTTCGAATTCTCTTCCAACCTCGTATGTGAAATTTATACTTCCACAATAGAAGTCGTTGTTGACGTAAGCATCGCCGCTTCACATCAAAGGCTCGGCTTTCACTGTCTGCATGATTATCATCAATGACAATGATATATTCTCTCAATTTCGTCCACCCCACCCTTTAAGCCCAACTCACACTACGAACATTTTGTTGTATTAGAACAGAACAGTTTGTTCGTGTTTTTGTTCGTGGTAACCTCACACTACGAACATTTTCTCTTGGCCGCCAGTCGCCGCGATCACGCAGCGAGGCTGCCGGTCATGTGATGGGAGCCATTTTGTTGTGTCATGTGAGAGCGGCTTCGTCACATGACCGACAGCTGCCAGTTGATTGGATAACTGTTGGTAAATCTTCGGACAAATGTTCACGATCCCCACACACTGAAGACAAAAACTGTTTTTGAGGACGAAAACATGTTCCGAAAATCAAACATATTTGATTTCACGAACATGCTCCTCGAACAAAATGTTCGTGTTTCTGGGCACCTCACACTGCAGACAAAACATGTCCTGAACAGTGTTTTTGTTCTAATACAACAAAATGTTTGTAGTGTGAGTTGGGCAGAGGATCTGTGTCGAGCACATCTTTACACTCGGTGATATCCACATAACTGTAGCGTTCTTCATTTTTATATTCTTCAGCAAATACGTTGAATTTCTGAAAATATCCCTTGAACAGTAGAAAGGTTACCGGCATGGTACGTTAAGCGAATTTGAGTTTAATACAGAATCCACAATACGCACTGTTCATGCGGATTCTGCAAGCATACTGTGTTTGATTGATAAAAGTTTAGCTGGACGAATCCTTTGGTTAAACAAAAACGCATAAAGAAGTTATATTTCACTGTGAATATGGAGGAAACCATTTAGTTAGATCCTAGTTTGTTTTATAAAAAAGGCATACGATGTGAAATAAACTGCTGAATTACAAATCGGCGACTAATTAAAAGGCAAACTAAAGCCCTTTCCGGAAACTGTCTGATATTCCCTTGAATAACTGGCGCTCTGTAAGACTAGAGGTATGAAAAGCTGCTTCCGGGTAAAAGTCGCCACAGTTTCACGATCTGGCATCTGCAATTATTTTGAATATACTTTTTCGAGATCTCCTATAAACTTTTAAAAATTTGTTTAGACTTGTCCAACGGACATGCATCTGTTTGTATATATAAACTTTGTACATTCGTATTGTATCAATATTACAAACGTGTATCATGCTATTGAAAAGTGGGTGAAATCCACGATACCGGCAGTATAATATACAGTTTTAGCTCATATTCTACATTATGTGTAGTGTTTTTCTCTCTCTATATATATATATATTGATGAGCTATTCCAGAATATTTGTTTCAAAAACTATTCTTTTTTACATGAACCGATCGATCATGTATACGTGTTCATTATAAAGGTAATTTTCTATAAAAATAGAATATTTAATCCAATTATGAGGGCCTTTGGTACTTCTCGGAAGCTCTCTGCGCCAACACGTCAGTTATCTCCCAACAAGGGAGATAAAACCCTTTCCGAATTGGGCAATAGTGTAATATCGGAATACAAATGGACTATCAATGATACTAATGTACAAAAGCAAAGTTTACTTCAGTTTATTATCACGATTTCACCATTTTGACGCAATATTATGTCACATATTACCAATTATCACGAGACAAAATTCGCGTCATATCACAGGAAAATTGGACTGGTATATGTCTACCCAGGTCAGACTGTATATAGATTGAGTGATATTCTTTCCGTGTAACTACTTCCTTGTCAAGGTCATATAATATGACAGAATTTATTCTGTCGATGAGTAATGCTATTCATTTCATTTGTAACAGTTCAGTGTCATTTGGCCATATTAAAATCCGGCTATGGTCTTGGCACAAGCAATCTGTCTGAATCTGCAACGAAATCAAGAGTATAAAGTTCACACCGGTATGTACATTTGATTGAATACCCGTTCTGGAACACAGATCGGAACATAAATACTATGTAATGTCTCTTAATCAGGTGCTTGTGTCCACTCTTGCAAAGTCTCGAATATCGTTCTCCGTATCCCCTCCACTTTATTCAAATCATTGATAAAACGTTTCAAAAACTTGTATTCGGTATTCCAACAGGCTGCATTCAGGAGCTCAATATTTTCGAAAGTGGCAGAAACGCGGAAGCTTTTAAACAGTAGCCGTCTTTAGCTATAGGACCTCAAACAAAATGTATGATTTCAGGATCTTCGGGAGTGGTAACAGATGTATCTTATCGGGCAAGTATGGCATGAGCATTGTCCGTAAATTCAGGCGAATAAGATGTTTCAGCGGTCGCGGGGTACTCGCGATTTCTAGAAGCTGTTCCCTAATTTCTCCGATGAATCCTCTAGCTCGTGCGATAGCTTTGGTATCAAAAGTTGTTACTGCACTTAACACGAGCTCCAGCAGATCTGGTTTCCCCTTTAAGTTGGAAGCATACTGTAAAATCCCGTAAGGATCTCTCATCCGCAAGATTCTGGATGCGGGGTTAAAGTTCACAATACCCCCATACTTCAAAAGCGCTTGTATGACCTCATAACTGACTTCCTCTGAAATGTTAATAAAGTATTCTGTGATTGGTGCCAGGGACGGCGCAGTATAATCGTATACATCCGCATGTGAATTCGGATTGGCTCCCCATTTCAAGAGCTCTTGTATTATTTGTAGCCGCTGTTTCAAATTCGGGCTGGCACAGGCAAGCATCAGTGGAGTGCACCCTGTTTCTGTTCGTTCGTCTACAACGGTTCCATATTTCAACAACAGTTCACAGAGATCGGCCCGGTCTTTCAAGATCGCAAAATGTAACGGCGTGTACTTGAACCCCTCCGTTCTCTTCGTACTGGCACCGTTCTCGAGAAGGGTTTCAGTAATGACCAGATTCCCAGCTTGGATAGCATAATGTATTGCAGTCTTTGTGTCAAACCTTGGAGGGGATTGAAGGTTGACGTCGGCGCCGTGTTGTAACAACATCCTTACGGCGGGGATATGATGCTCTCTGCACGCTTTCATCAGCGGTGTTTGTCCACATCGGTTAAACGCGTTAGGATCGGCGCCATATTGTAACAATAATTCCAAACATTCTAAGTTCTCCAGCGGAATCAGGTTGATCTCGGATCCCATGAAATATCGGTGGTCGGCTTTCGCTCCTTTCTGAAGCAGTAATCGTGCGCATTCAAGATGGTTATTTTCAATGGCCAGGTTGAGAGGCTCGATAGAGAGGTAGCCCAGATTGCGCAGTTTTTCCTGAACCTCCGACCCGGCATCGCAATAGTTAACAAACGCACCATTTGCAATGAGCATCTCCATAGTTTCGTAGTTACCCCGCCTGGCGCACAGGTGAAGAGCGGTGTATCCAATGTCATCGTAGATGTTAACGTCACAGCCGTTGTCGATCAGAAACTGTATGCCCTCCGTAAAGTTGACGTAAGAAGCGTAATGAATAGGACGTAATCCCCGTTTTACCGGATCGTCCACTTTGCCGCCGCATTTCATAATCAACTCCAAGTCTTCCAACGGCGCTTTATAAGTCACGGCGTCAGCAAATAGACGTTGTATTTCGATATCTTCGTCATCGGCCTTATCGTCAGTACTTTCGCCGTCTAGTTGATTCGCCGCTGATTCTTCCGCAGAATTTGATCCTGGATTCTACAATGAAGTAAATGAAAACAAAGGCCTTCAGTGATTAGGACTACGAGGTTTCATTGAACCCACCCACTGCCCTCAGGGGCATGTCCCCACCCCAGGGGATCTGAACCGACCCTCACACGCCACGGATTAAGAAGTGAAACCCACATGAACCCACCCTTAGGAAGTGAAACTCACATGAGCGGACCCTCATACGCCACGGATTTCACACCATGGCTCATTCACCCCCATGGGTTCATTCACCCCCATGGGTTAGTTTATAGGGATAGAGAGATCGTGCGCCCATTCTATACTACTCATCGCGCACTACTCATCGCGCATGCGCAGTCGAGCCATTCTACTGTAGGGTGCAAGCCTGGCCGATGGAATCTCAGGTAGCGAAAACCGCAGGTCTCTCGGCCCACCCTATCCCGCGCCACACCTATAGGGATAGGGAGATCGCGTGCCCTTTCTATACTACTACTCATCGCGCATGCGCAGTCAACCCATTCTACTGTAGGGTGAAAGCCTGGCCCATGGAATCTCAGGTACCGAAAACCCCAGGTCTCTCGCCCCAGCCTATCCCGCGCCACACCTATGCGACCCGCTGTGCAGTGAGTAAAGTGGAGGAGGAGGAGTAGGACAATGAGTAAAGTGGAGGAGGAGGAGTAGGACACGCCACGGATTATACTAGGGAGATATTGCAAGGACTGCTCATACACTCTTAGAAAAATACAACATACTGTGGTGGATTTTTTTTGTGTTTCTTTTTTAGACCATCTCCTTTTTAGGTTGGAGGGGCCTGGTCATCACCCAGAAAGGTCGACGACGCGAGCCGTCAACCTTTTTCATCACCTTTAAAGAGTGATGACCAGGCATCATCGCAATAAATAGGTGACAGACCATCACTCTATTTTTGGCTTGTTCACTCAAGTTGAGTGAAATCCAATGTGCGTTGGAAGTCCTCCTTGCATTTTATGTTCCCGACCCCAACCTATCCCGGCGAAGTATCCCGATATTCCGATGTCCCTACGAGACAGACAAATAAATATATATATACACACAAACAGGGACTAATGCAAAGATTAAAGTAGGCCTCTTGAGGCCAACTTTCTTTTTCTTTTAACTGTGATAAACGGCATTGAACGGTCTTATGTGACTGACGTGTAAATATAGCATATATTTCAAATGCTTCAAAGAAAAAATCGCTTTGACATTCACATTATACTATTAACCCATTAACCCTACTCGGCCTGGGGGGACTCCCCTCTGTTGATTTTTTTTGCTCCTATCTCTGGGACGACAAATATTTGAGAGCTGAGACTCCGCGACTTCGTGGATTATCATATTGGGGGTCATTTTGAGCCTATTGGCATGACCCCACGAGCATGGGTCAATTCAAAATGGCGGCCATGTTGGGTACCAGAAAAGTGATATTTTCGTCAGATATCTCAATTTTTTCACCGTTCTGCATGGAAAAGTGAGTAAAAGCTATTTTATTTCATATCAGATTATTATTTACTAATTTATCCTGCCGTTTTTGAGAAGACATATCAATAGAAAATTAGAAAAATAGGAAAATCGTCCAAAAAAATGTTTTTATAAATGACGTCAATATGACGACATCATGGTGGCCATCTTGGGCTTCTTTTACATTTTCTAGTACAGCTTGAGCCAAATATTTATTGTGGTAAGTTTCAGTCCTCTAGCCCTGGGGATAGCGAAAATATATAGGGGCACGAGTGATAGGTGATAGGCCGAAACAAATATTTTGCCTGACAAAACCGAATCATGAGATAAATCGAAATCGCCAGGGCGAAGAACAGTCGTTTCCGAACATCATTCGTGCCCTCATGACCTCTCCGAATATGCCCATCTTTGAGGGAATTTTGAGCGTCAAGCAATGTGTTGTATATTTCGTCCAATCTGATTGTTTTGAATTCACGTGTTCGTATCCGTGTTTGTTTTGACATAAGATACAAGTTGGACAGGTTTTACACTAGTTTCGTTATTGGGCAAGTATGGGATGTTTGGATACTGGGAACAAACCACTACATGTTTATATATATTTCTTTTTTTTCTTCTTTTTTTTAAGCCCTGGACTCACCACTGGGCATTTATTGCAGTATTCACTGGGTGAAATGTGCCAGTTTCCGAATTCGGAAACAGGGCGGAAACTGGGTGGAAACAACCGGATTCCATCCAGTTTCCGCTCAGTTTCCGCATAGTTTCCAAACTGTAAACTGGACAGATACAAGATGGAAACTGCACGGAAACCATGGAGCACCGCAAGCGGAAACTGAGCGGAACCCAGGATTCCGGAGGTGCGGAATAGTGAACGTGTTACACTTTCCAAGCTGTTTCCGCCAAGATTCCGCAGCGGAAATTATGCGGAATCTGGGCCGGAAACAGGATTGAAACCGGTTGGAAACTGTAACACTCTGCTGGTTTCCGCACTGGAAACAGCGCGGAAACTGGCTGGAAATATGAAAAATCCAAATACAGCTGTGCGGAAAATAAGCGGAAACAGGTTGGAAACAGACCGTCCTTAAAAGGTTTCCAACCAGTTTCCGCCTACTTTCCGACTAAGTTTCCAAATTGTAAACTGGACAGAAACAAGACAGAAACTGGGCGGAAACCATGGAGCATGCCAAGCGGAAACTGAACGGAACCCAGGATTCCGGAGGTGCGGAATAATGGACGTGTTACAGTTTCCAAGCTGTTTCCGCCAAGATTCCGCAGCGGAAATTATGCGGAATCTGGGCCGGAAACAGGATTGAAACCGGTTGGAAACTGTAACACTCTGCTGGTTTCCGCACTGGAAACAGTGCGGAAACAGGCTGGAAATATGTAATATCCAAATAGAGCTGTGCGGAAAATAAGCGGAAACGGGTTGGAAACAGACCGTGCTTAAAAGGTTTCCAACCAGTTTCCGCCTAGTTTCCGACTAAGTTTCCAAATTGTAAACTGGACAGAAACTGGGCGGAAACCATGGAGCACCCCAAGCGGAAACTGAGCGGAACCCAGGATTCCGGAGGTGCGGAATAGTGGACGTGTTACAGTTTCCAAGCTGTTTCCGCCAAGATTCCGTAGCGGAAATTATGCGGAATCTGGGCCGGAAACAGGATTGAAACCGGTTGGAAACTGTAACACTGGTTTCCGCACTGGAAACGGGCTGGAAATATGAAATATCCAAATAGAGCTGTGCGGAAAATAAGCGGAAACAGGTTGGAAACAGACCGTGTCCGCCTAGTTTCCGACTAAGTTTCCAAATTGTAAACTGGACAGAAACTGGGCGGAAACCATGGAGCATGCCAAGCGGAAACCGAGCGGAACCCAGGATTCCGGAGGTGCGGAATAGTTACAGTTCCCAAGCTGTTTCCGCCAAGATTCCGCAGCGGAAATCATGTCGAAAGTGGGCCGGAAACAGGATTGAAACTGGTTGGAAACTGTAACACTCTGTTGGTTTCCGCAATAGAAACAGAACGGAAACAGGCTGGAAACATGAAATACCTGAATAGAGCGGTGCGGAAAATAAGCGGAAATGTTAGTTTATACAAAAGAAAAGTCAGTGGTAAAATGTTCAATATTTATTTACATTCAGATTGGTATACAGTTCTTTGATCCTGAAATATCAGTGCATTGGAGAATAAGATGTCAAACCAACAAGTTAACAATGGATGATTCTGGCGCCATTCTACTCTAATGTAAACACATTAAACTAAATACTTTCAAGGTGAAATGCAAAGGTTCGTCTACATCATTTGATATTTGCAGTAAGATTGGAGAAATAATGTGTATATTAACTTCATTTCAGTTTTAAAACATTTGCTTAAGCCTAATGAAGTTAAAAACTAAAAAATGTAAAGCAGTATTATTTACGAAATTTCGATCCGCACATGATTACCTCCCCCTGGGGGCGCTGCGATACGTGACGTAGCAGTGGAACCAGCACAGTCTGCACAACATGATGTAGCTGCATTGTATGGAAATACCTCACATAGATAAGCTAGGCTATTGCTCACGAAGCCTTTACTTGTGTCATTCACGTTCACTGAAACATATCACAGGTTGGTGATCATTCGCTATGGGGGATAAAAGAAAAAGTCGGAATATACCAATCTATATTTCCGATTCTCTCGGTATGACTGTCGCCCACGGCACCTGCAGTGTCACTGATTCTATCGTTGTCTGAAGTTTCTTTGTTTTGTTCACAATAGGTTCGTGTTGGTAAGGCAGGGGCACCCCTGCATTAACCACTGCCGTGAATTCTTCTTAATTCCTCGTCAGAAGAAGAGGAAGAAGTGTAAGAAAATTCCTCTGCATCACTGTCGTTGTCTACATTCATGTTAGCCGCCATTTTTTTCTGATGGAAAAGCTCCGAGTCAAGGGGAGATAAGCGATGCCATGTTTTAAAACCGCTGATCATACACATGTTTTATTTCTCTTTAAAAAATAAAACTTATCACCAGATTTCGTTCATTGATGGTTGTATAATTTATTATCATCATAAAAAGGAAAGGGAAATGCTTTTTTCTTACTTTTAATACCTTTGCATTTCACCTTTAATACGAAGCTGCGCATCAAAAAAACCCATACATTCATAATGTATTCAATTTGAACCAAGATGTCAGGAACACCAAGCAGTCAAGTCACAAATATACAGATTATCAACAGTTTTCCAATTCGAAATGACCCCTAAGATTTCCGTCCAATCAGAGAAACCGGTATTCATTACATCATTACAATTCCTTGATGCATCAATATGATCAATGATGTATACCAAATTTTACATCGTGCATTTGAACAGTATCAGAGATAGAGATCATTAATGATTTCGCATAAATTAAAGATGGCCGCCCATCCTTCCCGCCACTCAGAGGAACTGATGTGGTTATTCATTGAAAGTCTCTTGATACATTGATGCTGTGCACCAAGTTTCGTATAGAACACTGAAATGGTATCAGAGATATACATCATTAAAGATTTTGCATAAATTAAAGATGGCCACCAAGGTTTCTGCCTAATCAGAGAAACCAGAACTGTCATTTGTCGTAAGTCTCTTGATGCATCGATGATGTATACCAAATTTTACATCAAGCACTTGAACGCCAGAGAACGAGATCATTATTGATTTTGCATAAATTAAAGATGGCCGCCCATCCTTCCCCCACTCAGAGGAACGGACGTGGTTATTCATTGCAAGTCAGTTGATACATTGATGCTGTATACCAAGTTTGTTATAGAACACTTAAATTAGATCAGAGATATATATCATTAAAGTTTTTGCATAAATTAAAGATGGCCGCCTAGGTTTTCGATCAATCAGGTCCCGATTCAAAGTATCTGGATGTATCGATGATGTATAGCAACTTTCATATAAAACAACTGAATGGTAACAGAGATATGTATCATTATCGATTTCGCATAAATTAAAGATGGCCTCCAGGATTTCCAGCTAATCAGAAAAGCCGGTTTGGTAATTCATTTAAAGTTGCTTGATGTATCGATGATGTATACCAACTTTCGTATTGAACAGTTGAATGGTTTCCGAGTTATGGATCATTATCCATTTCACATAAAATTAAAGATGGCCGCCAAGGTTTTCACCCAATCAGGTCCCAATTAGATAGGCTTCTGGTCCTTGACTAGGTAAATAAGCATACCAAATTTGGAATTCTTCAGTGGAACCGTTCTCCGGCTATCTCGCTCACGTACGGACGTACGGACAGACGGACATACAAGACGACAATACCCCATGGCCAAAATTGGCCGAGGGGTAATAAAACAGTCCATGAACAAGTGTAATATTCAGTCCATCAAACGCAACATGGGTGTAACATGAAACAGTGGTACCTTAAGCTTTGTTGCCACAGTTTACATGTAGGACATATCAAGAACAAACTTCATCTGTCTCCTGTTAACACGGTCGTTCGATTTGCCAAGATTCTTGGTCCCGTGATCCTTTGCGAAATGTCAAACAACAACAACACCGACATAACGTCATAATTGAAAATTAATCGCAACAATACAAACAGACGATGTCACGTCTCAAACGCGTCACCTGTGTGACGTCGGGTCACATGCATGATCTCCACAGATATGTCTACGTTATGTTCCATGTTCTATGCGTTCGTGCATTATCCAATAGGAAGCTGTAATGCTGACCGTGCAACCAGAGTCTGTAGGGAGAACAGGACCGGATGACTGGATTCGAGATTGATATCTCTAGTGGTCCTTTCACTTAGTAATATTTTCCCGTGTTCACTGAAGTCCAAGTAATCATTTTCACTTCACTTGGAGCAACTGGCACCTGCAGGATAATATCTTTATAGCACCTCTCTTCGCTTATTGGTCTATCAGGGTAAACAGATGTCAGGATCACCAAGCATGCCAAGGGGAATGTTACTTGCTCGTCTTATTCTGTACTTCTCAACAACATTCTGTAAAAATCAAAAGTTTTATTAAGGTTAGTCAGAGTGAAAACTAAATCGAAATGGTCTATAAGGCCAGGCTATGCAATACTGGTAATTCATGAGGCAGTGGATGGGAAAGTTGACATCATATTCTGGCTGTCAGGCCTAGGCTTCTAATAAAGCTCTGCAAATGACGAGATACTGATATTGCGTGCCCTGTAAAATTTGTCCTTCAAAAATGACTACAGGGCACTCACCACATATCCTGCAAATTCCATACTTGTCCATACCATATTAACCGAGATCCAGCCTGGACAAGTCCCAATTCACAAAGACTTGATGAACAAAGGGCCATAACTCTTGAAAATATATGCGAAACGCGAAGAAACTTCACATTGCACAACTACAGGGCACTGACCACATACACTGCAGATTTCATAATTGTCCATACAATATTACCAAGATCCAGCCCGGACAAGTCCCAATTCACGGAGATTTCAGGAACAAGGGCCATAACTCTTGAAAATATAGGCGGAACGGGGAGAAACTTTACGGTGCACAACTGTGGGGCACTGACATGCAAATTTCATACTTGTTCATACAATATTAACCAAGACCCAGCCCGGACAAGTCCCATTCACAGGGATTTCAGAAAAAGGGCCATAACTCTTGAAAATGATACCGGAACTCGGAAAAAACTCTACGATGCACAACTATGAGCCACTGGCCAGATTCCATGCAAGCTCGTCCGTCTGCAATCAATCTACAAACATCAACGCTCTGTTTTGTCGCGGCCATTTCGTAGCCTGCTGGTCACGTGACCCGTATGAATATCATGGCGGTAGAGACAAGGAATTCAAACGACCGTTGATGTTTGTAGATTGATTGCAGACGGATGAGCTCTTCACGGCAATCAAACTCATTGCCGAACTCGATAAAAACAATAGACAGAGAGTTGAGAGGGGTTGTTTTATTGTCGGATAGAGCCGATTACCTAATTAGTCCATGTTGAAAAATGGCGTCCATTGTCAGTTTGTGCACGGTGGGGAAGTGTGATCTCCGTTATCCAGTTTTTTGAGAGAAAGCCTTTGTTCGCGGGGCGTTATTAGCAAGTGACCCCAGCAGGGAGAATTCCAGGTCAAATGACCTTGACCGTTATTCTCAATCTCACGTTCGACTTCCTGTGATTGAATTATTAGAAGACTTACGTATATAGATAATATAGGGCTACCATCCAAACTCCAGTCTGAACAAACGATGCACGGGATTGCTCCTCGATCTAACATGAGATTGATCTAATCAAAACCCCTTGGCTTTCCCCAAGTGATTGAGACCCATGTGTAGTGTGAATTGGGGAAGAGACAGTTCTATGTGGGATGATTAAGATATACCGGTAGTTGGTTACATTCAGGCATATAGGACAGAAATAGAAAAATTATATATCTGTAAAGGGGCATGACTTTGTAAAATATGGGTCGATGCCACTTTCGACAGGCGTCTGACTTAGCACTCTGTAAAATAAGAATCGAGACAAATAAGCTGTACCGAACACGGATCTGCAGATATAACTTGTACATTCAACTACATATAGCAAAATCGAAGATTACTACATCTGAAAGGGGCATAACTCCATAAGCCGAGGCGAGTAATCCTTTGTTGGCTTGTAGAATACAACAATATAAACAAGTTTCCAAAATATATAGTAGCTATATCGAACAGTTCTGCAGATATAGTTGGTTACATTCAGGGATATAGGACAGGAATGGAAATTAATATATCTGTAAAGGGGCATAACTCTGTAAAGTATGGGCCGAGAGGCACCACTTTTGATTGGTGTCTGACTTAGCACTCTGTGAAATAAGAACCAAGACGAATAAGCTGTACCGAAGACAGATCTGCAGATATAACTTGTACATTCAGCTACAGCCGAGGCGAGTAATCCTTCGTTGGCTTGTAGAATACAACAATACAAACAAGTTTCCAAAATATAGTAGCTATACTGAACACACTTTCTGCAGATATAGTTGGTTACACTCAGGCATATAGCACAGAAATAGAAATTAAAAAATCTGTAAAGGGGCAGAACTCTGTAAAATATGGGCAGAGGGAAGCCATTTTCGATAGGCGTCTGACTTAGCACTATATAAATAAGTGTTGAAAATTTGGTGGTTGTGTCTCAAGCGGTTTTGCCTAAAATGCGGTAACGGACGGACGTACATGGCGACGACAATACCCCCGAGGCCAAAATGGCCGAGGGGTAAAAACCAGAGGAAAAAGAGTCATCCTGTGTTTTTTTCTCATTGAAAGGACACCTGACTGGGTATCATTTGTCTGATTTCTGCTAGTGTTTTCTTTTCTATTAAAGATGTAAAAATAGAGATGTCCAATACAGGCAAATGTTATGTACATTAGTCATGATGTGATAATTCAAGTCACTGATAACTATACAGTTATTATGGCTGCTCTAGTAAAATTTTGATCATATTCAAAATGTGAACATACATGTACTATTACTGAACTCGGATCCGATTGGACGGATCCGATTTTCTATGATATGAACTAGGCCTACCTAAAATGCATAAAGGTTACATGTACATGTATACGTGTAAGCAAACTATCAAAAAAGAAGCTATATGGCAGATCCATGGCTGACTATTTTGATTTTCATACCGGTACATGGTCAGCAGGTTTTGAATTTACATATAAATGTTACTTGCCATGCTTGTAGCATCAGTCTGTCAGTAATACCTGGCTGAAAAACCCTCCACGGATGTTCCACCTCTTCATTTCTCCACCACATTCCTAAAATACGGAATGAAAAAGGAATATACGTTGAAGAAATTCATGTATGTTGTGCAGATAATCTACCACATATTTAAACATGGCAAACCTGAAAGTGATCATCTGACATGATCTCCAATCATCAATGGCAACTGTATGTGACGACCAATGTCAACAGTATAGGAAATGAATACCAACAATACTCTGTCAGCAGTGTTTATAAGCTGTGTTGTGTTCCTGGAATCCTAGCCTGCTTTACAAACTGCTCAAAACTTTATACATGACCATGGGCCTATTCCACACTGGTAAATTCCAACTTTCTTTTCAATAAAAAATTAACCCAGAAAGATTAAGAAAATGAAAAAGAAAATAAATCATCAATATCGGTTTACCCAGTGATGTTAACGGATGCAGGAGCTGTAATGGCACTGCTGTACCAGTGAAACATGGAATAATTCCTGGAGCCGACTAGGGATCATTTGAAATTAACATTACACATGTGTCACATACATTTTACTTTCACTACACGAGGCCAAATTATGCAGAAGGCAAGCTACATACCGGTATTAAAGAATATATTCTGACAAGATCAGAGATTATGGAATACATGTAATTCTAAATTCTAAAGAATAATTCACTATTTGCATATATTGTAAATCATGTCTGGAGAGAGGCCTTCCAGTCTCACATGTGCTAGCCTCCCATCAACCCGGGACACAGTGCTCTTCTTTTACGTAGATTTACCATATTAAATCAAATGAGAGGTGACGTAAAGGTGCGACGGTTATGAGAACGGTATCTTAAATTGCGCGTATTTCGCAGTTTAGAGACTGAAGACACATGGACCAGGCGGCGAGGTTGAAATATTGACGGTAAGTATAATCAAATGCAACCTAAAAGTATAATACGCATCTGTAACATCGATCAGTCGCATATTTGTTATCTTTGTGAGCATTATGGCCTGTTTCTGGGATTAAAATTGGCCGACAAGTGTTATTTTGAAGCTGTGTACTTTCACTATCAGTGCTTCCCAGACAAAGAAAAGGTTGTCTTGCGCATGCGCAAATACCCTGTTCAGCTCATGTCATTAAACGGCGGGAATGTTCTGACAGAAAATACGCTTTTGTATATCGCTTTAAGTGCATTCGCTTCAATGAACTAAATGCCCTTATTCAAATTTAGTTTCTTTCATTCTTAATCACAGAGTTGTACACTTATGATGATGTGTAGGTTTAAAAAATTATTCCAAATGAATTCTTAAGTTAATTTTCTTAGATGGGGTCATCTTTTTCCTTTTTTCCAGAAAGTAGCGGCGAGAGTTATTTGCCCTTGAGTGACTTGTGTTCCCCCGGTATGCAACTGAACCAGACGACATTTATGTTTTTCCATTGTGCTACTTCCAATCCAAGGATTAATAAAATATATAGTTTTAGTGTATTCAAGTCTTTTGTGAAATTCATGTAGCATAGCTACTTTAGACGAGAAATGTCTGCTAACTGTATACTTGGACACAAAATTTGTACCACTCACGTATCTGTCAATATCTTTCAGCCAGGGCTTGTCCTTTAACAGTCTGTCTCCGTGTTTGGCACACAAAGCATCTCTCGACCATCGATCTTCTGTGTCATAGTCGATCAACCCGCCTGTATTCCACGTTAAAAAAGTTGCCAATTGTACACTATTTCCTTTACCGGTGGCCATAACAAATTGTATAGAAGGATCATCCAATTTCAGTCCAAATTAAAGTTCATTTGCGTACCATTCAATATAGTTCAAAATCAAAAATGGCGGCTGAACTGGGTGCGTTACAAATTTTTACTCGGAAACGGACCGAAACACATTTTGATAAAGTTGAATGCGATCAATGTAATATGGTACAATTTATTTAATTAAAAGAAATCAAATTGGTTTTAGATTATAGATAATCATGTATGTGTACGATAGGAAATGTTTTTGACGTAAATTGTCATTTAGAGCAGTATATTGAAAACCACGAGAAATACGGATTCCGGACTAGAGTTCAAGTTAGCATTTTGGATTGACTGCAGGCCACTAAATCTACCACAAACGAAAAAAGAGTTCTCCGTTCACCACGGCATATCGTCGGACTCACAACAACAACAGATATTTTTGTTCTTTTGTACCGTTCTTGGCGTGCGCGATTTATCACGGCCCTGAGAATAAAATCAGGCGCGCTGTGGTGCGCGACCACACTCGCGCACCTCAAAAACGAAAGATTGTAAACCTGAAAATGAAATTTGAATTTATCGGTTACCGTACTCACCTGGTTCTGTCAAGATACAAGATACAAGATACAAGATTTATTTAAACTCAGAATTACAATATAAGACAACGCTAGCTCATAAGAGATAATATATCTGAGCATTATAATAAAACAACAGATAACAATAATAATCACTTAAAATGACCTATTGCATTTGTACATAATATTATCACAGCTAGAACAGATCGACATAAAATTGGAATACCTAAGATTTGCAGAAGTTTCAACTGCGCGTAAAACCAAACAAACATATCGACATAAAACTGGATATTTCATATTGATAATATGATCACAGTTAAAACATATCGACATAAAACTGGATATTGCACATTGATAATATGATCACGGAACCTTAAAACATATCGACATAAAACTGGACATTGCATATTGATAATATGATCACAGTTAAAACATATCGACATAAAATTGGAAGGCCTAAGATTTGCAGAAGTTACAGCTGCACGTAAAACCATTCCATGATTTAATTAGTCTGCGAAAGACATTTATATCCACTGTCGTCCTCATATTTTCTGGCAATTCGTTCCAGACTTTGGACCCGAAATCAGTAAAAGAATGGAGACCAGCATTTACTGTTCGACTATGCTGTCTAACAGCTTTGTTGCTGTTTCGTAAATTATAATGACTCGGACGTATGCTGATCATATCATTGATGCACTGAGGATTTAGTTTATTTACACATTTAAAAACTTCAGTGGCAATATTTCGAAGTCTGGATAGCTCCAAACTAGGTAAATTTGCTTTTAAAAGAAGATCATCGTAAGAGGAAGTAAAATCCTGAAAAACAAATTTCAGGGCTCTATATTGCACTTTTTCTAATTTCTTCGTATTTGTGGTACCACAGAAGTGCCACACAGCTGGGCAATATCTAAAATTTGACAATATAAAAGATTTATATATCAACAATCTGGTGGCTTGGTCCAGGCTTTTAGCAAACCGTTTCAGCACATTTAGTTGTTTGCTAGCACTTTTGATGACATTTGAGACATGCATATCAAATTTAAGAGTGTTTTCCAGTTGTACACCCAGATGCCTAGCATTTTGGGTGCTGACAACAGTGTTTCCATCAATATCAAGAGTGGTCCCCCCTATATCATTTGAGATCATAACCTGAAATTTATCAGGGTTTGCTTGCATCTGATTGTTTTTACACCAGTTTATTACATTCGAGCTTTCAGATTTAATTTTACATATAACTTCATGTTTATCATGTCCGCTGACTAAAACAGAGTTGTCATCAGCAAAATTGAAAGGTTTGCCCTGGGTCAGACTCGAAAAGATATTTCCTTTGTACTGGCATCCATCCTTGCAACCTCATCTTGACAAGCATTTCTTTCCATTTATAGCAGTAATACTAGAATATATTTGCACAAAATTTCTCGCCAATGTCGAAGTTGTATATAGCAGTTTCCGGTCCATTTCCGCTGCATTGGAAACAGAGCGGAAACTGACATCAGTTTTTGTCCAGTTTCCATGTACCGGAATCTGGGCGGAAACCTAGGTCAGTTTCTGATCTGTTTCTGCTCAAGCGGAAACCGGCTGGAAACTTGAATAGCAGTTTCCAGTCTATTTCCGCTGGATTGGAAACATGGGGGAAACTCGCGTTGGTTTCCGAGCTGTTTCTGCTCGAGCGGAAACAGGTCTGAAACTCCAGCACCAGTTTTCAGTCCATTTCCAATGCATTGGAAACAGAGCGGAAACTAACATCAGTTTCCCACCCGTTTCCGCTGAAGCGTAATCTGGGCGGAAATTTAAGGACAGCTTTCCGTCCAGTCTCCGTGCACCAGAATCTTAGCGGAAACCTATGTCAGTTTCCGACCTGTTTCTGCGCAACCGGAAACAGGCTAGAAACTTGATAGCAGTTTCCGGTCCATTTCCGATGCATTGGAAACAGAGCGGAAACTAACATTAGTTTCCCACCCGTTTCCGCTGAAGCGTAATCTGGGCGGAAACCTATGTCAGTTTCCGACCTGTTTCTGCGCAACCGGAAACAGGCTAGAAACTTGATAGCAGTTTCCGGTCCATTTCCGCTCCATTTCCGATGCATTGGAAACAGAGCGGAAACTAACATCAGTTTCCCACCCGTTTCCGGTGAAGCGTAATTTGGGCGGAAACTTAACAACAGGTTTCTGTCCAGTTTCCGTGCACCGGATTCTTGGCGGAAACAAAAACACCTGTTTCCACTGGTTTCCGCATCACGGAAACAGGCTGGAAATGGGGTGTTACAGTTTCCAACTGGTTTCCGCCAAGAATCCGCATTTTTGGAAACCAGAACATTTCACCCAGTGATTTGTACCATGATTTTACATAGACTCACCCTAACAATCACCCACATGACGAGGGCTAACAGGGTTGAAAATACACAACAAATACACACACGCGCACATAAATAATACAGACACACAAATCAGTTTGCTATGTTAACTCTACGTATCAGAGATAGGCGATGGTAAGATATTACTTACGAAGACAACTACAATTTAGCAATCATATTCTGAATTACCATGTTGCATGTACAGCTTTTATGAGAGAGCTTTCCTTGGTTACTACTATTATTTCCGGCAGCGCAGCGCCACAGGATATCTGAATTCAGTTATCATGGGAGCAGTCATTAGCCGTCGTGCAACGACATGCTATTGGCACCGTCTTCACGAAAACCGTTCACTGGCCAATCAGGACAGCCCCTGGTGGCGCTGGCGCTTGATTAGCCGGCCAAGGTGTCAGTCCGACAAAATAGTTCTGTGTTGTTTTTGATAAAAATGGACTACTGCAGTCTTTCATTCTATCCTCTTCTGGCAGACAGGAATTACGGTCCTGGAGCATCGCTTAAGATTGTATCCTTCGAATGTTGTTTCTTTGGTCCGAGGAATACTTTGCAATCGTTGATACAAGTCAGAAAAAGAGAAAAGTCGGAAAATAGTACCTTGGGGTCAATCTCCACAACACTTCCAATCGTGTTAAAACAAAAGACTCAAAATGTCAGACTGCGACATTAGACTGGTTGCAATTTTGGTCTCACTTTGTTTTTTTTTTACCTTGATTTGCTGTAGTTATATTTTATGATATATGCCATAATTTGTCATAGTCGAAGACCACAATTCGATCGCTTGAACGTCAGGAATTTAGCCTCGACCGAAGTTGCAATAACAACACAACAGTGGTAACGGATAACGGAGAACAACAACAACAAACCCCACATTTGCTAGTTCAACAAGCTGAACCCTACTGACATTTAATTTTGTGATACTGATTATGTAGGGTTCAGCCGTTGAACCGAAATTTCCTATCGCAAAATTTTCGCCTCCCGACCTAGGTAACTGCGGGCGGATTTGCGCTCATAAAAATCGATAATACCTACCGCTTCGTGCTCATTTGGATAGAATTCGTATTTTCCTACTTTTCTGGCCATTTATTTTTTCTGTCCCGCTCCTTTCATTTCCATAAACGGCGAAGGAAAAAAAAATATCATCGCGAACGATCTTCCAAAAACGAAATCCGCCGCCATTTTGAAATGTCACTATGGTGGCACGAGACTAATTTGTAAATTCGGGATTGTAGACAAGAAGGTCGGAAACGGCTTATTCATAAGACTGTCACATTATCTGCATTTAAATGTAAAATTGTAACTATCGATATCAAGCATAATGGAAGGCACATACCGAGAAAGGTAATTCATGGGATTTTTCATCTCCCTAAGCGACGGGGTCGACTGAGCGGATTCAGTTTTTCCGACTCTTGTAATCCTGAATTTAGAATAACCTCACGTGAGAGAATCAGGGTCACGTGACAGTGCTCGAAAATGGCGGTGGATTTCGTGCTTAGAAGATCGTCGGCGATGATATTTTTTTCTTTTGTCGTTGATGGAAATGAAAGAAGCTGGACAGAGAAAATAAATGGCCAGGGAAGTATGCAAATACGTATTCTATCCAAACGAGCACAAAGCGGTAGGTATTATCGATTTTTATAAACAATTTTATATCAGAAAGCCGAAAATGAAAAAAATTGAGACATTTCACCTATTTCTTCACTTTGTTTTTGTGTATTTTCCTCCAGTCTGCAGATTTTTCCAATGGTTACTGTGTTAAACCAACAACATTTAGATCAAGATACACTGGCGCAACTGGTCAAATCGGTTGGCAATACAGAGACCTATAACACTATGCATATACGTGTTTAATTCTTAGACCATACCATGTTCGGTCACCATCAGTCATAATTTCTGCAGGCTATCATCAGGGAAGTGATTGAGTCTCAGCGGATTCCAGAGGCCGTCAGTGTCTTTTAATTGTTTTTTTTTCTCTGCCTGAGGGCATTCCTGCAATCCGAAACACATGCACGAAAGCCCACTTGAAAACAATTTTGCACTGTGGTGATGAATTGTATAGGTTTGTTCTTTTCTCTGGTACAAGGCATCCACCATACCTTCTTCAAAGTGATGTTTCTCACAATCTGATTAAAACTCAGACTTATCCCCAACTCACACTACGAACATTTTGTTGTATTAGAACAGAACAGTTTGTTCGTGTTTTTGTTCGTGGTAACCTCACACTACGAACATTTTCTCTTAACCGCCAGTCGCCGCGATCACGCAGCGAAGCTGCCGGCCATGTGATGAGAGCCATTTTGTTGTGTCACGTGAGAGTGGCTTCGTCACATGACCGACAGCTGCCAATTGATTGGATAACTGTTGGTAAATGTTCGGACAAATGTTCGCGATCACCACACACTGAAGACAAAAACTGTTTTGAGGACGAAAACATGTTCCGAAAATCAAACATGTTTGATTTCACGAACATGTCCTTCGAACAAAATGTTCGTGTTTCTGAGCACCTCACACTGCAGACAAAACATGTTCTGAACAATGTTTTTGTTCTAATACAACAAAATGTTCGTAGTGTTAGTTGGGCTTTAATAACCGCTCCCCTATCGGGCATGTCGCTAATTAAGATCTGGGACAGTCTGTATCTTAAATCTGTCGCGCAATCATACTCTAACTTCAACGGGTGAATAGGTGCCTATTCGATTATTTCTGTAGTGAAAGGGGCGCAGAAAAATCCAACCCAGGCAGCTGACGAAGTTCTGGCTCTCCATGAGCAATCACCGAAGATTATTATTTGCTCGGATAGGCACCTATTCGCCCGTTGAAGTTGGACTGTGATTGGTCGCCAGTCTGACATGCGCGGCAGATTTAAGATACAGACTATCTCAGATCTTAATTAGCGACATGCCCGATAGAGGAGCGGTTATTATGTCTGAGTTTTAATCAGATTGTGTTTCTCAATATTTCAACATTAATTCCAGACATGCTCGTACTAGATGAGACAGTTGCTCCTCCGGATACCTTGGCCATCTGAATAGTGCCCCGAATCAAGTCGGGTACAGTCTTCAGTACTCTCTTAATTTGACGTTAGCTTCATCATTGCCACCCTTGCCATCTTTTGCTGTGCTTACACTGTAAGAATTGGCGACATGTTTAACGTCTCAAAATGAAACATGAATTTGTCCCAACTTTTGGGACATGTTTGTACGCACATATTTCATTTTGAAACGGCTTCATGTTTCAATTTGAAACACGTGTCATCCTCATGTGTGTTAATGATGTCTCAATATTAGACATGTCGTCGTTAAACACGTGTCCGTTTGAAACATGTGACATCCTGCACAGTGAAACATGTGTTGTCTCAATCTGAAACATGTTACGGTCGACTACATGTTTCAAAATGAAACGTCTAAGCCCAAACATGACTTTGTCCCAACTTTTGAGACATGTCGCAAGCGAAACGGGTCCGAACATGTCTCAAACTTGGAAGTGTTTCAAAATAGTCTATCTCCCATTACATGTTTCATCAGATCGCTAGATCGCCTGTGAAAAGAAACAAAAATACACGAAACATTTATTAAATTCAACTTGCATCAGTTTTTATTCTCTTATCTTCAACGGAATTCAAACTCAGGTATGAACCAACAACAATCATAGGCTACAGGCAGGAACATATATAACAGACCAGCTTGATCCGCAGGTTAACAATGAATATGATAATTCCAGATAGATACAAGTTCGGTACATCATAATTCCTGATGTGAACCAATTTATCATAGCGTGCAAATTGTCCATGACAATAATGTGCTGAAATTTTGATGAACACCAAATGGTACATTTACATTCAGGTATTAACCAATAATAATAATAATTTACTTAAGTTCCACATCGGTGTGTTGATATGACACAACCTAATCCAGCACACAGGAAGAAGTTCTCAACAGGGGGTGCTATATTTATGGCAAGCCAAAGTGCTTTTTATTCGAGAAATTCCGATATCGGGAATTCAATTCAAATTTCCGATATCGGAAATTCATGACCTTCAATTTCCGATATCGAAAATTGAATTTTCCGATAACGGAAATTGCAATTCCCGATATCGGAAATTAGAATTTTCGATATCGGAAATTGAATTTCCGATATCGGGAATAGCAATTTCCGATATCGGAAATTCGGAAATAGAATTCCCGATATCGGAAATTCAATTCCCGATATCGGAAATTCAATTCCCGATATCGGAAATTCAATTCCCGATATCGGAAATTCAATTTCCGATATCGGAAATGCAATTCCCGATATCGGAAATTGTCATTGAATTTCCGATATCGGGAATTGCAACTCTAGGGTGCACTCCACACTTGCCACGGTTTCGTACAAAGTGGTCCCTCCCTAATTTTATAATAAGGAAGATCGCCCGATTTTGACAGCAAGGTAATTCTTCTTACCTATCTACTAACTGATATCTATAGTATCACCCTGCTGGACGTAACCATTTCTCCAAACGAGGATATAACAATTGCTTGTTGATCGCACCCACTCGCCACTACAGAGTTAATCGTGTCCGGAATTGAATATCTGGAGGACCAAAATCCGCACTTTTTCTGGAAGCGAAAATCATGATTCCTCTATGGCGATAAAATTTTACAAAAAACGAGTAGGTCGACCCCCTATTTTTTTCGCCATATTAAATTGTCCTTTGGACGGGAAACACTTTAACATACATAAAAAGAAAATCATTTCATGTTTTTCAGAAAAGTTGAAGAAGGGCTAAGGAGGATTGCACGTCTTTCCTTTTCAATTTCAATAGCTCACAAGTCCCCTGAAATAATGGCACGAGTGTGCCCATTTAGAAAATATATACGTTTACAAGGTTTTTGTTAAAGATTTTACATCTATTTATGGTCGAAGATCCGAACCCATGCCTGTTTTTAGCCGCACATCATTTAGGTTTCAGATTCAGATTCAGATTCAGATTTAGGTGTGGAATGCACCCCTAGGTTTTGTAAAGCTTTCAGGCTTTCATTTCCGATATCGGAAATTCGGTGACAATTTCCGATATGGGAAATTCTATTTCCGATAACGGAAATTGAATTCCCGATATCGGAAATTGAATTCCCGATATCGGAAATTGAATTCCCGATATCGGAAATTGAATTCCCGATATGGGAAATTCTATTTCCGATATCGTCAAATTTCCGATATCGGAAATTCTAATTCCCGATATCGGAAATTCTATTTCCGATATCGGGAATTGCAATTTCCGATATCGGAAATTAGAATTTCCGATATCGGGAATTGAATTCCCGATATCGGAAATTCGGAATAAAAAGCACTTTGGCTTGCCATATATATTACATACATATATAGACCATACTTGCTAATTTAGATAGATGAATGTCTGTAACTTGAAACTGATTTATCAGCTCGCGGTAAATATCTCTGCCCAACGAGTCGTTGAAATTCCATTCAGTTTCGGGGAATGGAATACGGATCGCAGATGATTATTAAATAACGGAGCCTGGACTCGACTCGAGTTGTTGCAACAGTGGTCACAGTCAGTGAGGAAGGGGGAACATTGCTTCACACACACCAACAATATTCAATATTTTCATAACGATGAAAAATAATATCCCCTCTCTCCTCCTGGTTTCATCTTCGCATATCCAAGTCGAACACTACACGAGTTGCCTTGGCTGAACATAACACAATTTCTGATCAGAATACGAGTTTGGTGATGTCATAGCTCTATAAACATTCCGTTATCCATATTAGGAGGAGTGCAATTACCTCTTTAAAATTCAGATTTGATTGGCTATTCGAAAGAAGTTAACATCAATATAACCACCACTTGCCATATTTGGAAATAACACAGACTGACATCAAAGAAAATCCTCGCTGCACTGTGTTGGCAAGTTTCTATGTTGATTGGCTATATGATATCACGTGCATTTCCCAGGTTGAACAATTGGTGAAGGTAAATGACGGAACATTAGTGTAGTATTTAACTTGAAATGTGAAGATGCCTGGTTTGGTGTCATTTGTGTCACACAATGGCCGAATCCCGCGCAATGTTGTAATCATATATAGGGCAATCGTATTGAATACGTCCAGAAAATTTTCTGATGCGCTACACACATTTAAAATACTGGATGTATAGCTTTGGTCACATAGAGAACACAACGCGAACTCTCATTGATGCCCCATCAATGTCACTCTTTTTTATAGCAACGCTGCTGTGTATTTTGTTGGTAGGAATGGTTAACGAGATTACTCTTAACCCTTCCGAACATGAAGGAGAATCATGCCCTCACCCCCACCAAACTTTCTACGTTATATCTCCGAAACAACAAATTATTAGGAGCTTGATTTTACAGCGTAATATATTTGAGTCAGTTTGTCCCTATTTGCATACCCCTCCCAGAAAAGGATCATTGGTAAATTTAAAGTGGCGGACATGTGGGGTACCAGAAAAGTGATGTTTTATCTTTTTCTTCGCGATTTTGTTTTTGTGGATAAAAGAATGCATGAACTATTTTATTCCACATCAGATAATTCTTCCCTAATATACCCTGTAGTTTACTTCGGAGAACGTAGCACAAATAAACAAAATGGAAAATCTGACCGAAAAATCGACCAAAAATTCATATTTAGAATATGACGTAACTGTGAAGTGTTCAAGGATTGGATTTTTTTTTGCACTTTCTAGCAGAGCGCACTCCAAGATATATTGTGGGGGCTTTTAGACTCAATAAGTAAACAAATATTTAGTGTCAAGTCTCTTCCAAGACCTTGGCAGGGCTCAAATACCCTAGGCCTGGAAGAGTTATATTACGATGCAAATAATTCAATTAAATGATGGTCGGTCTGTTTATTCTCAATACCGACAGATATATTCACGATCGCTAAAGACCAGAAATAAATTTTTGGAAACTAGTGCTTTCATGCACCAGACAGCATTATCTGTCTTTTATACTGTGTTCCTTGAGACATGTCGCCTTTGCGACTTGGTTGTACGTGTTTCGGCTTTGATGTTTCAAGCAGCTATTCGGGTCATTATAGCGAAACGGCAACGCCAGTGAAACATGTCACAACCCTCAAATAGCTGTAATCTTACGTCTTTGAGACATGTTTTCATGAAAAACAGGGTGAAACATGTAGCAATATGAAGCATCTCACATGTTACCCATCTCAAAATGAAACGTTAAACATGTTTCCACTTTTTACAGTGTATTTTTACCACAACATCAATTTCTTCAATTTCAAACTATTATCATAACGCGATTGAGCTAGAATTTCACATATTTTCTCATGTCAATACGTTAAAACAAAATTGTTTTTAGGACATTTTACTATTTCGATTTCAACTGCACCACATATAGGCCATAATCTCGCCTTATCGTACCATTTTCTTTCAAAGTACAATACGAAAGCCTTTCAAGTTTATTGTGTCTCAACACATCGATAATTTTCAGCAGGTCGGGGAAAAGTGCCTCTCCAATTTTGGAGGTAAAAAAGGTCGTTTTTCTTGTATAACTCAGAAAATATGGACAAAATATCATTTTTTTCTAAATGGCGCATACATTGATATATCTTCACATTGGTTTAAGTGCTTTGAAGAAATTGTTGCCTATCTACTTCAGGAGATAGAAAGCGGTCTGTTGTTTTTGTCAAATTGTCATTTCAACACGTTCGAACAATTTAACTACAAATTCTATCAATGGCAAAATGTGTTAACATATGTAACTATATGTCAATTTATGCGCCATTTAAAAAAAATATGCCATTTTGTTCATATTTTCTGAGTTATTCAAGAAAAGCGACCTTTTTTACCTCCAAAATTGGAGAGGCACTTTTCCAAGACCTGTTCAGGGACACTCACGAAGGATAGAACGAACCCTTAGTGACACCAACTACATGCAGACCTGGGGACAGTCCGCAGAACATCAACATGGCCGCTACAGCGGCAGGTTTTGATCTTAGTTGTTTATTATAGTACTTCTCAGTAATTTACAAGTTCCATTTCACGAAATGCAAAAGTCGTCTTTTCAACTCGGACGCGCTGTGTCTCAGTCTTCCACATCTACCCAGTAGACAAACAGGGTTATCTCCACTTACGCCGATACAGAGCAGTTCGGATAACAACCTGTAACCATCTGGGTCATCTATACGCGGTAAGACTGATCCTGGGATCGTGTGTATCCATTTTCAGCTTACTTTCAGCAAATGCAAGAGGGAATTTCCCGAAATCAATATCACGTGACTTCGTCAGCCAATCAGCTAAAGTCTACCGACGTAACCCCAACGTAACCCGCCATTTTAGAGTCATGTGCTATCCTACTTGTTCAAAATTACAGATCTACAACACCTCTTGCATGATACGAAAGTTATTCATACCTATATCTTTTATAAGCCCAGTCAATATCTGTTTCCGAAGTGGTATCAGTGGAAGTGGTATCAGATTTCTCGAGACTGTTCTCCGCCGGATGAAGGCCAAAAAGAATACGGTAAAGTATCGGATATCCCTCCGCGATAATGGAGACGCACGGTTCGCAAGCCGTCTTATGGACGGCGAAGTGGACGGAAAAAGTATGGTGGCCGATAAGCGACATCGCTAGGTATGTGGTTTGGTAACACGAAGGCAGGATGCGAAGCGCGAAGACAGGATGCGAAGCGCGAAGGCAGGATGCGAAGCGCGAAGGCAGGATGCGAAGTGCGAAGGCAGGATGCGAAGTGCGAAGGCAGGATGCGAAGCGCGAAAGCAGGATGCGAAGCGCGAAGTCCAAACACGACTTCGAGCTTCGCATCCTGCCTTCGTGTTTGGACTTCACGCTTCGCATCCTGCCTTCGTGTTTGGACTTCGCGCTTCGCATCCTGCCTTCGCGCTTCGCATCCTGCCTTCGTGTTTGAACTTCGCGCTTCGCATCCTGCCTTCGTGTTTGAACTTCGCGCTTCGCATCCTGCCTTCGCGCTTCGCATCCTGCCTTCGTGTTTGGACTTCGCGCTTCGCATCCTGCCTTCGCACTTCGCATCCTGGCTTCGTGTTTGGACTTCGCGCTTCGCATCCTGCCTTCGTGTTACCAAACCACATACCTGAAACAATGCAGCGATGTCCCTTATCGGCCACCACCAAAAAAGTTTGGATAATCGCACACTTTTAATCTCCATCAAAGGTTGCAGGTTGTCCAGTAGACTCAAAAAACGACGGCAATCAGGGCCCTTGGCCCTCTCGTTTTGGAATTGGACGCGTAACAGGTGTTTTCTCGAGCCATAGTTCGCAGACGCCAGGAGTGATCCAACTACTTTCATATCGTAAACCGACAGGATTGTATCACACGCTCCTGATTTACATGTTAATATTATTTCTTTTATGATAATAAATTTCAATACTACTATTTTATTTTGGTTGAGAGACCAAATCGATGATCGTACATGATCAAGTTATCCATCTGTACCGTCTTCAGATTGTGTGAGATCGGACTGCGATTTACTGAAACCTTGAAACAGTACAGCAAGCGGATCGGATTGGTGTATACAGAAAGTCGATCTAGGCTTAATTTACAATGACACAATTCAATAAAGAAGTAGTGGCCTGGTGATGGGTCCCATATAATGTCACAACGCGAACTTTTACATCAGGCTATGTGAAGTCACTTAATACGTCACCCAGAGCGTTCAAAGTCCTAATTCGACATGCGCTTCACGTGCGGCTAACACCACAATTTTTCAAATCGACGTTTATAAAAACCATAATGGTGCATCAAGACCTGTATTCATCAGTTGCACACGTAATCGTCTTGTAATACGCAGATCATAATCTACAAAAGTTTGCCACCGCCATTGATGCAATCACTGCAAGTTTTTATTGTCGTTGACCTTGACATGAGCACATGCGTTTGTTTATCTATGACATGATCACTACAATGAAACGTCCGTGTCCGCGGAGTAGTTTCATTATTCTACTGCTGTCGGTGAGCCTGCCGTCTTTGTTGAGAGTATCATAAATACAATTTACAGATATTACACTCAAATATATGTACTTCGAAACCAAAACCAGAATAACAAGCTGAGTAGCTAGCAGGTCCTCCGCCAAGTAACCTGTTTGAGAGCATACAGCATATACGCTTCCAATATCTCCTTAAATATAACTTGGAAAGTGGATATGTGTATGTGGAAAGAGACGTTTATCTGGAATTGTTGAGACAATTTGAGGAGGTTTGGGAAGCAGTAATGGGTAGTGTAACACTGGAATGTAAGTCTGTAGTTGTATATGGATGTGTGGATGGTGAAATTTATAAATCGATGGGAGGAATATATCAAGATATTGCGTTCACAACACAGATGGGTACAATATTGGTGAGTGAAATTCAAGATGGTCAATGGCAGCTATCTTGGATTACATATTACCTCAATGAAAATCAATACCAATGGCCATCTAACTGGTGCGAAGCACCTTCTCAAGTTTGAAGTCAACCGGACGAATTGTTCTCACGATACCGCATT
>JAVTVY010004078.1:0-41341 GCA_036873755.1 Hanleya hanleyi | reverse complement strand
TGACGACGGGCCGACGTCACGAGGCCGGCATTCTCCGCAAAACAAGCCTCGGGTACGTACTGTATCACTTGATATATTTGAGTAATTTCCAAACCGTGGTTCATGTACCACTGCAGTAAGGGCGTACCCAGCAAGATTTTCTCGGCCCACATACTCCCAATCAACATGCGGCGAGGTTTAGGCAAACACTCGTGTTGCTCCGCATAGGCGCCCATGGTCTCTCCAATGTCAGCCCGACCCATCAGCGTGTTCTTGAAGATAGGCGGACACTGGGCGAAGAGGGGCTTGAGAGTGTCGGGAACATGCAAATCGCATTCCACAAAGCCGTAGAGGTCCCCCGAACGAATGGCGTCCAACATCTGTGGCAGACTCAGCAGTCGCCGACGACTCAAGGGGTACTCACGTTCTTTTAGGAAACGTCGTAAATGGGGCAGGGCCTGGCACATCGTGTGAAATTCACACTCCCACATTTCAATCAGATGGTATCCTCTCTCTTTCACATAATCTCCGTTCGCCACCACTTCTTCCCGTAATTTTTGCGGTGTTTTTCCACGTCGCTCATTGAAACGTCCAGCGCTGAAATGACATTCGTGGCCGTGCCAGTAACAGCCATAAAACTGGAAAACGGTCGGTGTTCCTTGTACAAGGGCAAACCCATCGACGGGGAGTCGACGATCTCCTATCCGCTTCTCTGTGGCGTTGGTCTGGTGTCGTATATAAATGGCCCATCGATAGGCTTCCCAATCCAACCACTGGTCGGCGAGATGTTTGTAAGGTGTACGTTGCGGTGTAAAATGCCGATCTTCCGCCAACCAACGTGTATAATGACCACTGGGCATAGGTTGGGCCAGCGACCACAGGTACAAGGCATTCGCATCGAAACCGATGATCTTAGCACAGGGTTTTCCACTGGGGAGAGTAGTGACGTCCTTCTCGTGATAACGGTGAAAAATAAGACTCGGGCCGCCCACAATGTTCTGCTTTAGACAATCATGCATGTCTGCATCTTTTGCTGTATCAGCGAGAAGTACGTAGCACACTCTTGAAAAAGATGGCGAAGCGCCAGACCCGGTAAACTCAAGCACTCCTTGAAGATGTCGACGTGCATTTGGCGACGAAAGAGTTGCACCATTTTCTCGGCCGCTTCCAGGAAAGGAACCACATCTAGGTTATTATACCATACGAGGAAATCTCGCAACGTCTTCATGCTGTGGCAGTTCCACACTTGTTGGAGTTCGATGTAGGTGTCCTCTGGCAGAGCTTCCCCTTTCAGGTCATTGTAAAACGCTTCCCTGGGTGGCAACTGGGTGTCTTCTAAGCGGTCCAGGCTCGTCATATAGGTGTAAGGGAAGTAACCTTTGGTTTGTGTACAGTTATAGGCCTTGACCCACTGATCATAGCTACAATTAGGAGCTAAATAGTTCCGTACATCCAGGAAATGCAGTGATGTGGTAGTGAGGGCCATATGATTATTGATCTTCTTGATCACGGACTTGAGGGTATCGGACTGGGCCAAGTAAGGGTAGAGAAATTCCTTCACCATGTTCAAGTCGTATCGCCCCGAATTGAAGCCGAGCACCGGTAACTGGCCTAGGTATTGTAGGAACCGTAACTTCAATTTCGCCGCATACGGTTTAGGTAAAGGTACATCCTGCGACTGCAGGGGCTGCGACTCGGGTTCACACTCGGACTGCGACTCCGACTCGGACTCGGACTCTTCATCGTCTGCTACACCCGGTAGAGGAATACGTTCATCCAGCTGGTCCAGTACGTGCTGGAACTTGTCCACTAATAGTTCTGTACTAGCCGCACTGACTTGCTCTAAATACTCCATCATCCGGGAGATCAACTCATGGGAATCTCCCGTGGACACGAAACACACCGGTGCAGCGTCATAGCCAGGTACGTTGCTGGAAATACTGACACTCAGAGGAATATGGCGCTGCGTCCACTGCGTTTTCGCTGAAAACATGTCCATGGGCTCCAACAGGGCCTCAAAATCGTAACACGCCCGGAAGGGGAAATAACGATCCGCATCCGGTATCATCACACCCTCATCGGCCAGTTCCTGGAAAATAGTAGGTGCATTATGATACACACCACCCGGATATACTCGCTTGACACTGTTGTCACAGATTTTCTCGTGGCGATGTAAGTTGTAAGACTTTTTAAACACACGATGGCATTGGGTACAACTGAAAGACTGAGCGTACTGGCTCATATTGTTAATGAGCGAAAAATGACTCACGCCATTGTCGTCGAACACATTGACTTTCATCGTAGCAGCATACCGTTCTGTTGATCGCCGAACCAATTCAGCCACAAATGTATCCTCCTCCTCGCATCGTAATCGATAAACAAAGATATTAATATCGAACAGTGTTTCCACGTCATCCAAATTCTTAAAAGGCACTCCACGGAAGTGCCGCTTATCCACGTCTTGCTGCTGTAAATACTGTTCCCAATAGTCATCGGCCACTGTGTCACAAGCCTTGGGGTCACACTCGTCCAGATGCACGGCCAAACACCGAAACAGACATTTCCGGTCTTTGTAGGGCCCCTTTTGCCCTGCTGTTAATGCATACAGGCCGTGTCGATGAAGCAACCAAGGGGGGAGTAGTACAGGAGCACCGATAGGGTGATCTCTCATTTTTGTGACGAAAAATGTGACGTTAGTCACCATTTCCACAAGCCATTGGGTATTGGGGCGTTGCAACCGAGCCCATTCCAATGGATCCAACGTAGTCAATTGGTCGATGAGTGGCTCCAGAGAAATCGCATCCGTCACCGTGAACGGCTGGTCAAACACATAGGTATTATTGCTGGGATAATAATACCGCATCTGGTCCGTCTCCTTGTGCCGTAAAATGTACCCGAATGTCATATTCAACTTGAACGCTGTCACCTGATCTCTGAAAATGTTCTCGGCATAGGTAGACAGATACGTGAGGTCCTGCAGTCGAAAGTTATACAAGTCCAATAGACGACGGTCACGGTGAAAACAATGGCGTATGGTAGCCCAGTGTCGTTGATAAATGGCCCTGACACGCTCGTCTTCAGGCAAGACTTCAACCGGAGGTGCTGCTGGGTCCAAGGGAAAATCTTCTCCACGTCTCATGCTTTTCGTCTCATACAAGCGGATAGGCAAGCAGGCAGGCAGGCAGGGAGGCAGGCAGGCAGGTCAGGTCAGGTAAGTCAGATTGCAATAAGTCACAATGCTACGCAGGGTAGTGCAATGAATACACCCCTACCCTAAAAATCGACTCCTTTTATACGTTTTTCTACAATCCGCCATCTTGCACCCACCTCCCACCACCATACAACCACAGGCCGCCATCTTGCACCCACCTCCCACCACCATACAACCACAGGCCGCCATTTTGCACCCACCTCCCACCACCATACAACCACAGGCCGCCATCTTGCACCCACCTCCCACCACCATACAACCACAGGCCGCCATTTTGCACCCACCTCCCACCACCATACAACCACAGGCCGCCATCTTGCACCCACCTCCCACCACCATACAACCACAGGCCGCCATCTTGCACCCACCTCCCACCACCATACAACCACAGGCCGCCATCTTGCACCCACCTCCCACCACCATACAACCACAGGCCGCCATCTTGCACCCACCTCCCACCACCATACAACCACAGGCCGCCATCTTGCACCCACCTCCCACCACCATACAACCACAGGCCGCCATCTTGCACCCACCTCCCACCACCATACAACCACAGGCCGCCATCTTGCACCCACCTCCCACCATCATACAACCACAGGCCGCCATCTTGCACCCACCTCCCACCACCATACAACCACACCCCACGTGACATCAATACTCGCTTCTGATTGGCTGACGCGTGACGTCACAAAGGTCATATGCAAATTTCTCAGGTCAAATTCACTTTCGCGCATGCGCAGTGAGGCGCCATTTACTCAATTGACTCTTTGTATACTACTAACGAACGCTTAATTTAAGCCCCCTGAAAATATATGCTGAAATATGCGTGGTGTTAGAGTCCGCCGAAATATGTGTGGGATTAGAGTCCCCCAAACTATATGTGTGGTTAAAGTCCCCCGAAATATGTATGACGTTTATAGAGTCCTCCGAAATATGTGTGGGGTTAGAGTTCCCCTGAACATGTGTGGGGTTAGTCCCCTGAAATATGTGTGGGGTTAGAGTCCCCCGGAATATGTATGGGGTTAGAGTTCCCCTGAATATATGTGGGGTTAAAATCCCCCTGAATATGTGTGGAGTTAGAGTACCCCTGAATATGTATGGGGTTAGAGTCCCCCTGAATATGTGTGGGGTTAGAATCCCCCGGAATATGTGTGGGGTTAGAGTCCCCCGGAATATGTGTGGGGTTAGAGTCCCCGTGGATGATGTGTGGGGTCACAGTTCCCGAAAGTGATTGTCAATAAAGCGCTCGTCGTCATGTACCGTACGACACCACCACAAAAAGTGTTTGTTGAATTTTGTGCTAGGGGAAGAGGTCTTACATGAGGATTCGGAGAAATCATATTCACTCACTCTATACAACGTGCCCTGTTTTATCATTAACTTTCATAAAATATTACCCCAGTTACATACCAACATGGGTGACTGACGAAACATCTAAGCATTTGTTCTCAACTCATACAATTCGCGTCAAATTAAATATGGAAGGGTTCTAATAATATTTATCATATCTGGCAAATTTAAAAAAAAATACAAAAAACCACAAAAAACCCCACCCAATTAAACATTTAGCATATCTTTAAGTAATTTTGTATAATGCAGGCTGCAAAATTAATAATTCGTTTATCGTCACCACCCGCCACCAAGTTTGCCTTCACCCCGAAGATTGGTTTTATTTATTATTTCCGCTCTGTCGTCTACTTTGACAAAAGTTGTTTTAGCAAAGTCTGCCAACAAGCATGGAAAGTCACATTTCACACGCTTCGATAGACATTAAAGAGATAATTCTTACTGGTAAAGTTGTTCAAGCTTCAAAAACTAAAAGGAAAACTATCATATTATTTATCAAACTATTTATTTGACAAACAGAACACTTCACACGTCAGGTTGTTTCAACTCATATTTTGTATATGTTACCTTGTGTCCATATAAGAATAAAATTAAAATCAGGCTGCCCTTCTTCCCTTTCCTTGCAAGTAGGTCATGATAAACGAACTATTAAGTTTTATGAGCCTTAGTGATAAGAGTCAGGCCAGTGCAGGACTGAAAATGTCCAGCCATGTGCACTAAATTGCCACTTGAGATAGCTGTGTAAATATTTCCTTTATCTTGATAAACCTGTATTGTATGTGTACTAAAGTTAACATGTATCAAATGTATAATGGACTATTCTAAGAAGTCTTGGAACATAACTGGGCCATGCTTTCACACCGTGATACATGTAGCACAGACCAGCCTTGAAAGCCCAGAGATTTAGCTGCGTGATTGAAATCATGTTCAAGTACATGTATGGGTCAGAACACAGAGCTGGCATGAGAACAACATGTTTAGCGGTGGTGATATTAGCTTAACATGGAGACCTCATTTCACTGACAGCCTTATTTGAAAACATCCACCGGAGTTTTCGTACTATTGATGACACCTGAAGACTATTCAAATTCCTTTACAAAACATCAAAGTTTGAATTGCTATTGAGTAAGTCCAGCTGTAGCTGCTCATACATAAGAATCATTTGTTTGCAATTACGGATAAAGCACTCGTTAATCATACTGAGACGCGAACGTCAGCATACATTTATCTGCGTTTACTTCACATTATGGGGAATTGGCACATGATTTTTTTCTGAATTATAATCAAATTCATTTTCCTATAAAATACTTTAGAATATTTTAAACTTTCATTTGTATAAATTTTATTTTGGTTCAGGGAGTGTTTTTTCCAGATTTTTGAAATAAAAATATGGGACACCCTATTTCAAGTTCCAAAGTTCCCTAGTTTCAAATTCTCAAGTTCCAAGTTCCAGCTCCGTAGTTTCAAGCTCCAGTTCCCCAAGCTCCCCCTCCGAAGTTCCAAGGTCCAGTTCCCCCAAGCTTCACCTCAAAAGTTCCAAGCTCCAGTTCAAACCTCCCAGCTCTAAAGCTCCCAGATATCATACACATCTAGTAGTTGTATAGGAATAACACATAGGCCATTGTCAACCAGCCCTTATTATAATGTTACTGTTTGGTTCATCTGTCTAGCCTGTTCAACACATGTTTTGAACTGGAACTAACAGATTATAGTTATGGGGTCACTGAATAAAATAAGGCGCATCTAACACCTACAGGAATCATTTTTTCAGAAGTTTGTGAAAACACAAATCAGGATAGCACTCATCGGTCAGGGTATATAACTTTAAATGGAAGAATGTCCTGACCATCAGTGTAAGCATGCAATACCGCCAATGTATAGGGGAACTTAGAGTACACACTCCCGTCTTATAATTTTAATATCGATCTCTGTTTCTTTTGTCGTGAAACTTCGTTGGGATAGCTATGGGGTCACAGAAAGTGACCATCCTCCTCTATCGAATTCGAACCAGCGACACCAGAGTCAGGCACCTAATCGCCAGCACTGTATGTCGGCGATCTAAACCACTCGGCCAACGGGCCTCCCACAGAAATTGGAGGCAGCAGACCGGTGCCGCCAACATACAGTGCTGGCGATTAGGTGCCTGACTCTGGGGTCGCTGGTTCGAATACCGCAAGGGACTCGACCATTTTTTTAGCACTAGAATTTGTGCTATTCTAAGATAGTGTTATCCCAAAATAACGAACATATTTTTATTCGATCAGCTTCTAAATGATAAAAAATATATCTATTCAGCTGTGGGAACCGTGTCATTACGATCATCAGAGGGGTACCGTTTGTTCCCTTTCGAGACTACCGGTCTGCTACCTCCTATTTTTGGGGAAGGCCCGTTGGCCGAGTGGTTTAGATCGCCGACATACAGTGCTGGCGATTAGATGCGTGACTCTGAGGTCGTTGGTTCGAATCCCGCACGGGACTCGACCAATTTTTCAGCACTAGAATTTGTGCTATTCTAAGATAGTGTTATACCAAAATAGCGAAAATACTGTTATACGATTACTTTCTAAAAGATAAAAATATATAACAATTTGTTGTCCCAGGCATGTCAGGTGACAAGTGATTGTTTTTTACTTGTCAATACAAAAAAGCACTGATCTGTTGATCTAGTGGTGAGACAAATATGTGGAATCATCTTGGGGGGTCGATTGATGTGGTGTTGTGCTATGATTGCTGAATCAGTGATCCAACATTTTGATGTATGATCCAGTATTGAAGCAGTGCTCTAGACATATTACGGATGTTACTTTATTTCTTATATTATTTGACATTTGCTGGTACATTCCAGGTGCAAGGTTCAAGGTTCAAGGTATTTTATTTGCTAATCATAGCGCCCAGTACAAGGCAAACAATCACAAAATATACATTTGATTCATTTGATTGATGATGAACGAAGTCAATTAATAATGGCTTTACTAAAAAGTAATCTCAAGAAACTCCCATAAACAAGGGAAAATGACAATGAATTAATAATATGGAGCAATCACTAAAATTACTTCCAGGTGAGTCACACAGTGGTGATCCATGCCCACATCCAAGCAAGTCAAGAGAGATCACTTTGTTTAGATCTAGTTCAAATGCAATATTACCAATGGATAGATGATTCAATATCAAGTCCAAAATGATCCACAATTTTTATCGTCAAAGTTTCCCTACCCGAAAAAGTTAGTGCTCGGAACGTGTGCGGAATGCATTCCTACAGCGTTTGTGTGAGTGCAATCCGCATGCATTCTGCATGCATTAAATTAAAACCTCCATAATCATGCACTCGAATGATCGCTTGTATTAGGGTTGCTTTCAAGTGTGGAAGGCATAATGATCAGAAACGCTTCTCATATTGAATGCATGCGGATGCCATAATGATTGCATGGCATTAATAATTGAATGATCAGCATGAACGCATTGCGCATGCATGCATTCAAAAGCTCTTGTACACTAGCAATCATATAAATCAAATGACTGCCATTTTAAATGGGCAAATGCAAAGGATATTGTAAGCTTAGACAGATGTACATGTAGAGGTTGTATGAATTGTGCTAATACAGTACAGTCCAAACGTCTGAATATAGAGCAAAATGATTACTGATGATTGCAACAAATAATGGTCTGACATAAACATTTCAAGTAACATTTCATGCTAAAATTTAAATATATTGAGAATGCATCCAAAGTGTATAATGGCAATTTTTCAAACTGTAGAGTTATCTTCAAGCTGGTGAGAGATTCACAGAATGAAAGACTTACCATCAGATCTTAATATCTTAGAAGATTTATGTGGAAATACACTGTGATCCAGTCTCTGGAGTGGTGTGATCCTGCCATGACCAAGAACTGTGCAAATTGTGTATTCCTCACATCAAAGAATTCACTAGAAATAACTTTCCTTTCCATGTTTCTGCCAGCTGAAAACTTTATAGTATATCATGCTGTGTTCTTCAGTTATGGCTTAGCATTTTAGTCTATATCCAATGTGAAACATCCAAAACTGCATCCAAAAAAATAATTCTACCTCATATTGGTGGTGGTTAAAATTTGAATCTGGTCTATTTGAATAGCATCCCCACTTCAAATTTGGCAGGGTTTTCATGAAGGTCAGTGATTAACGGTGTATGAAATCAAAACCATCTATTGGTCTTGAGACATACGCCATGCCATCATTTAAGCGATCATATATGATTGCTTGGACTTTGAAAAGAAGATGTAGAGATCTCTTGACCTTAAGAAAATGATCACTCAGATCACATAAATGATTGCATGGAGCACAGAGTGCTGAAATATCACGTAAATGGCATGGATGTCATAGGGAATGCATGCGGAAGGCGACCCGCATGCAAACCGCATGCAATCCATCCATTTATTTCGGGTAGGGTTCATCCGAGCCTGACACGGTCCGTGAGGCGACAAAATAGTCTCTGGTGGGCCCGTTGTTGGGTTGAATCTATTTTGAGCTCATTCTTGGCTCACCACCTATTAGAATTTGCTCATTGATTATTGTTTTCCAGTGTGATTGTTGTCTCCCTATGCAGAACTATGGAAATATGTAGAAGATGTTGAAAAAACTGTTGTGAACTTTGTCCACAAAGTTATCATAAATTATGTAGTGGTCCTTTCTTGGAATGGTAGGAATGTTTGGTCCATATAAATATGATCATATTTACGCCAGTTATCTATAACCCGTCCCAGGTTAAAGATATAGGACAGAGATCATGAGAATGAACCAGAGCTCACATGGTGACTTAGCTAAGTCAACATAGTGTTAGACCGTCCTGGCCTATAGGATCTGATAAACGTGCTGATGAGAAGTCCCAAACAGACGAAAATAGGTCTCGAGATTCGACCCTCACACGCCCCGACAAATCCTTATTTCGATATACGGGCATAATGTTCCTGTTTGGAATCAGGTTCATGGCAACAGACACTCACCTGTCCTCTAAATCAAGTTTAGAATACGCAGACCTGTAAAACATGGATGTGTGTTTTTCTTATGTTTTGGCAAGCACCATACATATTTCCTCTTCTCTCCACTTGACCAGAGGTCATTTCCGGGATGAGGTCAGTCAAATGAACAACACATACTGCCATCTGAAGTGTCTTGGACTGACGTCATTCTGGAAATGACCTCTGATCAAGTGGAAAGAAAGAGAAATATACATGCTGCCTGACAAAACACTAGCAAAACACGTCTATGTTCAACATGTTCAACGTCTTAGAGGATAGACGAGTGTCTGTTGACACTAACATTGATTTCATTTAGAGAGTCAAGATATTACTTTTCCAGTTTTCAATTTACATACATTTATGTTTTCCCTTTTCGGGGTTGCAACACACTTATGTGATTCAATTAGCACAACTATGTAGATTGGCCCCTATCCCCGGTAATTTTGAGAGGGTACGTGTGATGGCAGGTGGACATTTCCTGTTTCTTCACCACGAAAAGCCAAGCTTCAGCTACAGTACAGTATGACTAATTGGTTATTTCACTTCTATTTCTCCAGGTGGTTAAGCCAGAAATCCATTAAAGATACTCAGATTTCATTTGAATGCTTAAGAGCACACTCGTCAGAGCTGAGATCTCATACACGAGAGGGGGTATTTCCCTTCGCAGCATCAGATTTTTTTCTAAATTGATGGTAAATCGATGCTGACTGGGAGCATTTAACAGCTGAACTTAAAGATTTTAACAGGCTGAACTTTTAATTTGTCCGAAATTGTTTTCTTTTTGCACTGTCCATCAGTGTGTATACTGAAATATAAGCTTAAATGATCATTCAATCCCGCGTTTGCACTATAATTCAAGTTAATTTCTAGACAATATTATTTTGCCCCTATAGCAGCGGGCGGTGCATTGACGCGTGGCTGGCGGCATGAGATCTGGTTCGCTAATTGGATCGCTTTGCTGTCTCATTATGATATCTGGAACATTTTCGATCTAATTTTGCCAAACTTATTAAAAAGTTAATCTTAGTGGTACTTTCTTGGAATAGTAGGAAAAATTTATTCATATTTATCATATTTTCACCAGACTTCCGGTCTAGGGTAGATTTTAAACCTTTATTTCTAGGGCCTCTCTGTGAAAATTAGTTTAGTGTTCGTACATTTCCGGTTTGTGAAACAAACAATACTAAACAAATGATCTCAATTGAAAAAAACATGTCTATAATGAAAAAGTAAAAAAAAAACATTATACACAACCAACGTGTCAATGTTTCTTCATCCAAATACGCGATATTTGATTGAATTGGAACACATTAATCCTTTCTTGGAGATGGTCGCAGGAGGTTCGAGCCCGATATCGCCAATCTCTTGTTTTGTTCACTGATCGATTGCAATCTTATTCTAGGTCTACTTGTATGAATTGATGGTGATAAATAATTTACTACCCCTGTATTAAGCAACAACTGATAAAGATACGTGACAAGATGAACATTTTCTTCTCTGCTATGTATTTTTTTTATTTTTTTTTATTTTTACATTTTTGTTATTTTTATTATATTTTTATTAATTTTTTTTCATAGTTTGTTTTTTCGCCCCTTGTCTACGCCCTTTACCTTGAGCGTTTATTCGTGAGTAGCCACACTGGTCTACGCTGTCGAGCCAACCTCATGGCCAACTGCTGCACCCAGACCGTGATTTACCTCATTACACACAGTGTTCCAAACAATATGTTGGAGAAACTAAACGCACATTACACGAACGTATTCGTGAACATTTCAATTACAGCACATGTAAGGGAAGTGGGAAGTGGTGCCGACATATTGACAGAGCCACATCACTTCATAGTATAGTCTTCCGGTTAATCTATTCTAAAGCACATACCAAGAATCTAATGATTCGTGATGATTCGTGATATGTGTTGTATCTCAGGTACGCTTTTATTGTACCTGTTCATGTGGCAACTTGAATGATATGACCACACGGCCCCTAGCCCACGAAACCGCAATGATAATCCGGCATAAATACATTTCTGGTTTCCGGGACACTCTGTCAACAACATCAGTTAACAGGTTATTGAAGTATTGAAAACCGGTCCGTCTCTGAACTCCAGCACTACTTTGCGTCGGCAACGCGAAGTCTACTGGATATATCAGATGCACACAAAATCTCCAATCGGCTTGAATGGGAATAGACACACATCGTTATTTCCTCTATTTACTCTGCAGCATGGTTCCAGCATGTTTCAATTATTGCCCCTTGACCCCCGAAGGGCTAAAGGGGCGGGGGAGACCCGTGGGGCTCCAGGGAATTGACCTGCGGTTTCGTTGTGCACACTCCAGGTCATGGTAAGAATAGGCCTCAAAGGCCTTGTCGTAAAAGGCAACTAACTGGCGCACTCGTGAGGTTTCCGGGCGTGAAAATGAATAGGAGGGCCCCGGGTGTTAAACAGAATACGACCCTACCCGTGTGGTTTCCCGGTTTGAAAAGGAATAAGAACCAAACGTCTCGATATGACCGATATAAGGTTGAAAGCGAAGTTAATCGTAGTCACTCACTCGCTAAAGGGGGACTATAGTATTGGCGTCCGTCCCTGTGACCGCCCGTCCGACTTCATTTCCAGACAAGAACTTCTCAAAAACTGAACGGATTCTTTTCAAATTTAGTTGTGTGTACCTTGCCTCAAGATCTCGTGTGGAATTGTTTTTCATGTCGATCCGTCTATAGGTGGCGCCACCTGGGGGTCAAGTTAAAATTTCATTTTCGGACAATTGATTTTTGAAAACCTGAACAGATTCTTCCCGAATTTGGTATGTCAGCACCCAGGAGCGAATTTAAAATATTGTCTCCAGAAAATAGCTTCTGAAAAAACTGAAGGGATTCTTTACGAATTTGGTATGTGGGTATCTTGAGATGGTTTTTCATGCCGATGTACCTGCAGGTTGTGGAATTATTGTGGTTACACAGCCACTGGAGATGGTTTTTCATGCCGATGTACCTGCAGGTTGTGGAATTATTGTGGTTACACAGCCACTGGATCTCTCCTACGAATGCTCTCCATACCGGGTGCTGAACGCAATCATGCTGGAAATTTGCAGCATGGTAGCAACCTACACAGAGGTATAGTGAAACCATGTTGGAATGCAGCATGGTTCCAGCATGAGAGCCTGTGCAACCTCCATGGTTCCAGCACAGGCTTAGAATTTAACCAAGGCCATTGCCTACGATGCCCTACCTACTGGCCTTGATGTCTGCTTCTAAGTTTCTAGTAGTTTTATGCCAGTGCCCTTAACTCCACCAAATTGGCCTCGCCCTCAGATTTCCCAGATTCGAAGCCTGCTAGCATGGTAGCTACAACTTACACAGAGGCATACTGCAACCACGCGGGAATGCAACATGGTACCAGCTTCATCCGTGCTAGATTCCCGAAGGATGTTGTTGTCATCATGTACGTCCGTCCGTCCGTCCATCTTCTCGACTTCTCGTTACCGCTATATCTCAAGAATGACTGCTTAGGAATACCAAACTAACATCATACTTACATATGGTCACAGAGCAGAAGCCTATTGAAAATCAGTGAGATCGATCCATATTTTCCCAGGTCACCAGGTCAAACTGTGTAAATTTATCACGAATTTATTGTTACCACCGTATCACAATAATGACTGTGCCTAGGAACATCAAACTTACTTCACATATGTACATGTATATGGTCTTAAAACAGAAGCAGAATTGGTGAGATTGACCTCTATTTCTTTTAATTATTGGGTGAAATGTGTCCATTCATCTCTATGTTAACTAATCTAAAGGCGGGAATAGAACCCCAGAGGGCTTGTTCTTTCTCAATAAATATATGTTCTTGAAGTTGCCTAGGTTAACAAAGTAGTTGGAGAATTATATGTCAGAAAAGAGTGTCACAGACAGCCCTACATCATAGCTGGCTGTTCCCGCCCGTAAATCGGGTTATGGCTCTCATAAGATAACATTAGGAAATACAAATAAATTGCCATGAACGAAAGAAAACATGTATTTCCGGTGACCGATTATCAGATATTATCGAAAGATGTCTAGTTCACAAATTATGCAAAAAGTTTCAGAAAATGTTGACGTACACAGATCAATTTATGAAGAACATGAATTGCAGGCAAGCACCTAAAAGGTGCGTGGACCCCTCAGCCTGTTTTTTTTTTAGTCAAGTAGGATCAGGGCTGCATCTAGAGCCAATTTTGTTTCGGAAAACATATGGGTGCCCAAAACTCAAAAGAAACAAAAAACGAAAGTGTTGCTGTTGTTCAATTTGAAAGGATCTTCAATATCGATCAGATTGCATAGCTGGGTATTGAATTTCATATTAATAAACCTCTGTTTTGTGATTGATCACAGGCTATTTGCGCCGAAATTCACTTACAAACATTGGACCCTCAATAATGAATTACGAAAAGGATCTGGGAGTTTGGGATCAGAACCTGCAAAAAAATCCCTGGATACCGTATAAAACAGACTTCGGTTTCACGTGAGTGGTGTGCTGGGATTACAGCATGCAAGAAAGTGTACATGTAGCTTTATCAGTGGCAATTTATGCATTGCACAAGTGTGATAAAAAGTAAACACTGATTGACACAGGCCCACCCTTATCATTATTGTTGGGGGGGGGGGGGCATAAGCTTCAGGTATGCAAACTGGTTCAAAATTGCCCAGAGTCAGGCTAAAAATGGGCTCTCCTAATCACTCGTTTTAAATAATTTCCATGGTACAGTAACATGTTGACAAAAATTGACAAAAATGTTGTTCCAGTTAAATGTGTGGACACAAATATGGTTCATGCAAAAGTGTTAGGATAAAACATATGATGTAGAATAGAATGATTTAATAGCAAAATTAACGAAAAATGTTGTCCTTCATTCAATGAGAATCTTGAATGGACCAGGCTTTCTTGTATCCGGGAACCTTCAAAATTCACAATGAACCATGCAACCAAGGGTTCGCGATGGGCATACACAACAGTGCAAAAGCTAATTAAGCCATCAATAAATAATAATAAAAAAATCAAAAAAATCATGAAATCATCATAACCATCTGAAAATCTAATCATTTCATCAGTCAACATTCAGGAAGCTCTCATCAAAGTTTAGTCAAGCCTGACTTGATAGATCTGCAGATATTCAGCGGACAAGAACATGTTGATGGGCATAGGTAACAGTGCAAAAGCTAAGCCATCAATAAATAATAATAAAAAATCATGAAATCATCATAGCCATCTGAAAATCTAATCATTTCATCAGTCAACATTCAGGAAGCTCTCACCAAAGTTTGGTCGGGCCTGACTTCATAGATCTGCAGATATTCAGCGGACAAGAACATGTTGACGGACGGACGGACGGACGGACGGACGGACGCTAGGACGGACGGACGGACGTACGTACATGGCAACGACAAGACCCCACAGCCCTATGGGCTGAGGGGTAAAAACGAATATCAGACAATGTTGTAGCATGGAAATCTGTACCCAAGTGCGCGGGTCATTGATGGCTTGGGCAACACTCCTTCCATTCTTAACCGAGGTTTCCTTCTCACCTAGCCCTCATACAAACAAACAAACAAACAAACAAATTTGGAATTGATGGCCTCCCATCCCAAGTTGGATGAAGCAGGCCAGGCCATTGAGTTTGCTTTAAAAAAGAATCGATTAAAATTAAAACGGTACTTGGCTATAAAAAATAAATACTTTACGTTTGGTTTTAAACTAAATACTGCGTTTCCAAAAGATACAAAATGTACTATATAAACATATATATTGAAACTCCAAAAGCGTTAGTTTGTAAGAAAGGGGAGGCATTACTTCAATTTAAATGATAATATAAATACAACCTGCATGCATTTATAACGAAAAGAAAACGACCCCATTTATCAAAAATATAAAACTTAAATATAAAGGCCCAAATAGCACATGCATATTTTATTTTCAATTAAACATAAACTCATCATACTAATTTAGACATGAGTACGTGGTTATTAAAAACGATGTTTGATATAATATCTCTACTCCTCCTGATGAACACCGAGCCCTCATACTCGCGAAGCTCTGGCACAAGGTACGAGCTCAATGTTGCTTAACTTGGGGGCTCTGGCGATGATATGCCTAACAAATTGAATCACTCAACATGGTCAAACTTATGCAGAAAACCTGCCGAGTATTCCCCTGTTTTCCACATTCTGAATGTGCATTCGTATACTTCATATAAATGCCTTTGCATTTCTTTACCTGCAAGATTTCTTCGCGGAGAAATAACCTAAATGGTAAGGACTGAGAATTTTTGCCAGTCCTAACCATTTAGATTGATCCGCGGTGCCAATACATAAATACATGTAGATAGATAAATGAAGTCCTATATCATATTTACATAGGTTTTGGGGTTTGAAATACGCATTTTGTATAGAAAAATCGGGTCTGAATTGAGCGGATCGATGACACGCGGACGACGAATAAAAGTACACCCGGTACGTCCGCGTACGAATTGTACCTCCAAATGGTGAATAATTCTCAGAAACCCTTCAAAGAATATCGAGAATGACTTCGAGAATTAGTCGGCCTAGTCATCATTAATAATTATATCAGCCGTTCATTATCGGTCAGTGTACTCGTCAATGCAGTCAATACAGCCATCAGTGTTACACCCAGTGTCCTTGAGTATTATGTCGCGTCGTATCTCCTTTGCACTATTTGCACTATTGGATAACACGTGGGTTATGTTGGGGATGTGTCGATGTCGGTCGTCACGGGTGCCGTGGAAAATGCCTTCATGGAGTTTCTGATAAACTACTTTTGCATGAGAACGAACCATCTGCCAATGACACAATTTATAAGAAGGAATAATTATTTGCGGACAGGACAGTATTGCTGTAAGAAGGAACTGAGCAAGAATAATTTTCAGCGGACCGTTTTCAAGGTGAGATGCTATTTTTCTCGCGATTGTTATTTTCACGAGAAATATTCCCATGCTTGTGTTGAATTAGATTCGAAGCCGTTTGCGCGTTTACTCCATATAAAAAGTGGCTACAGAGCTGCATGTATTGTAGCATCTATAATCACTCATTCACAGCTCTGTAGTACCAGAACAAATCCTGTTCGAAATTTTACGTTATTCTCTCGGTCATTTCTGTGCGTTTCTGTGACAGGAAAGATTTCAATTACAAGACTGTGCATATCAAACTATGTTATTTATGTAGGTGTCTATGATTATGAAGGTAGTCGAAGACAGAGCAAATATGTTTTGTACTCGGTGTCAACATTTGCAAGACCCTAGCCAAATCAAACCTCGACAGAGATTTGCCTGGACCCGTTTTCCCCCGTATATGAGTAGAGTTGGTTTTAATATAGATGTATTCTTCCGAGTAACATGGGATTTTTTTCAAGTCGCGGTATTCTGATCGCTATAGGTCGAAGGCAGTTTCTCTAAAGCGAGCTAAATGTTATTTCTGGTTAAAGGATCAGTTTCTATAGAAGTGTGGTTGTAGAAAATTTATGTTAGCATCTTCCCGGTTTGAGCAAGAGTGTGTCTAGGTTCGCTTAAGACCTTGAAGTTATTCCAAGTTTATTACCCGAAAACAAAATTGTCACGATGCGAGGTAACTTCACCAATTAGCCGTTGTGGCTGAAACACAAATCCGATTGGGTCATGGTTAAAACTTCAGTTGCGTTATCGACATCACGAAGTAGTCCACACGAAGGCTACCATTTTGGAATTACAAGCGTCTGGTCCACCATCCTTCATAATTCAGCCGTCGTCCATTAGAGAATATCCGCGTCCATAATCCAAAGACCTATTCCATATTCCATATAACAGTATTAGCACCAAATTCAAAAAGACAATCATAGTATACATAAACATAGGCGTGTTTCCTGCAAGAGAGAAGCGGTCAACAGTTTTCAATGATGCCGGCAAGACATCATGATGTTCCAAAAATATCCAATCCGTATCGCTGATCAGTATTCTTAATCCATAATATTCGTTGTAAGGTCGTCATCTACAGGATGATGTATCTCAGTCACGCTTTGATTGTGCCTGTTCATATGAGTACCATGAGGATCTTGAAGTACATGGGTTCATACGGCCCCTAGCCCCGGGTTAAGCGGAATTAGACACAAGTTACGAAACGTAACGCCATAGATCTTGCACGCTACGCTCGTATTTTGCTATCAGCATGCGATATGTATCGCCAAATTTGAGAAATTTTGAGTGCAGGCGCTTGGTGGTGTAGCCCTGTTTTATAAGTTTCTGCAACAATGTTTTATGACGTTGATTAAAGTCGTCACATTTAACACAGGATCTAGCAAATGCTACTAGGCGTGATATGTTTACGCCATCTGCCCATTGGAATATTACTGTCCAGAAAGGGATAGTTTACGATGTCGAAATCGTAATGATCTCTTTTGTCATACAGTCGACGAGAGAGAACATCCGCTTCATTTTTATAGAGATATAGGTCTAAATACGATGTGCCTGTAGTGTATCTGTAGTTTCCTTCAAATCCAGTGAAGGTGGATATATATCCTTCACTGCGTCATTTATATAGCGATTATCCACACCCAGAAGATCGTCTATATAGCGTTTGGTGAATGAGAAGGAACGGGCTTTGGATGGATCGGTTTTTGAAAGCGCCTGCATATAGTCATATTCATAAGAGAACAGATATAGGTAAGCCAATAGGGGTGCACAATTAGTACCCATTGGAATACCTATATGCTGTTGATATATTGTGTTGCCAAATTTCACATAGATATTTTTAATGAGATATTCAAGCAACTCTATAAACAAAGAAACATCCCATGAATGATATCTCTTGTATGTAGTAGAGCTAAAGAATACTTTATGACTTCCGACATTAATATATCTACGATCAGTTTTCTTGAACACAGATACTATTAATGAACTTAGACGGTCAATAAGGTCCTGATGAGGGATTGTGGTATAGAGAGTCGAGAAATCCCATGTGGATACATGTCTATACGGTATGTGACCTTTAGCATCAAGTTCTTCCGTAAGACATTTTGAGTTTTTCAATATCCACATACACTCAACGCCAGAGTTTTTAGAAATAGTGGCGCAATACCTTCCGCAAAATGCTTTTACCTCCTGAAGAGCCCTCGTCAGCAGGGTTCTATGCTCATTCTATGTTCCGTATAGGCGTAAACTACGAAAATTAGTATTCAGCTAGTATAGCCGTCGTCCACAAAAGACATCCCGCGGCATTAAAGGGACACCGAAACAGGGTCTGAAAAAGTTGGGGAGTATTGCTATTTGTAGAAAATATGTTGTTTTCGATTATAGCAAAAGCAATTTGGCGATGTTGTGTCTAAACTCTGATAAATTTGAGTACATAGTTGACATTTACCAGCCGAAATTCTTCCCGCGACCTGTGACGTTACAGGTGTAAGACAAAACGCGGGCAATACAGCGTTCAGCATGCAAACTCAACATGAAAGCAGCTCCCATTTCTCTGACATTCAAGCGATAGGAACTAATATAGGTTTCAGTTTTACGGATTATATGATGAACTACAATCAGAGCTATCACAGTGTAGATGAAATATCGCTCATACCATATCAATGATTGACATGGAATGGAAGATTTGCGGCTATTAAGGATGTCCGCTGGTGGTAAATCAAAGTAAATAACTTTTTGAATAACGTGTTCATAATTTACAATTGTGTTATATGAGAAAAAAACAAAGAAAAAGATATAGGTTGGTGTGCATTTTTCAGCTGTAGGCAACGTTAAGTGGACTGACCCATGCTCAATTTGATAACCCAGATATCATAGGGAATAACCCTATAGTTTTGAAGCATATTCATGAAAAATTCATATAAATAGTGTTTAACGTATTCTTATATTCTAACTGTTTGCAGATAATCACAATGTCTATCAAAATTTATCAAATTGGATGGATGTTGCTTTGCAAAATATTCGGCTAGAAAGCTTTTAAAGGAAATCCCTATCTCTTAACCAAGGAAAGGGAGATAACCCAATAGGAGAAACAGGCAAAATGGCTGCCAAAGCCAAAAACAAAAACCACCAGCGGACATCCTTAAGCGCAGGGTGGTAAAGTGACGTGCAGGTTGGCTATGAACAAAAAGTTCAATTTGTTCTGGTCGCATGGGAAGGGAAGGCTGTTAACTCAGGACGATCACCGTTGACTTTGTCTGAAAGTCCGGCAATTTACCAGATTGTGGGAATGACGAGCGAAAGAGACTGAATTGAATCAGCTCGGTTGAATTCTGACCGAGTTTACAAGTGCATTTTGTTTCTTCAGTCCACGACTGTAACAACAAAAAATCGCATTCTGCAAGCAATGTCGGGTTCCATATCCAGGTGTTATTTGTATGTTTGACCGTCCGTACTTGTGTTCAACTAAAGTTTAATGAATGAATGTCGTGTCTAGTAAAAGTGAAATACTTACCGATTCCGCTTGTTCTTTTTTATCAGATTTCGTATAGACAAGCATGTAAACAGTTTTATTTCATCGTTGGTTGTGAATTCGGAAGAACCCGTACAGTAATATGCCTATATCAAAACGACATATTTTCTCGGCCTGATCCATCCCTCCCCCCCCCCCGATCTTCATCCCCCGGTCTGAAGCATCCCTTGGCCTGATCCACCCCCCGGACTGATCCATCCCCTGGCCAGACGTAGGAATCTTACCAATTTGTCTCGTCCGTCGATCATTTGTGGTCATTATCTCCGTCATTAGGCGTGTCAGTACACTTACCCGAAACACAGCTTCAACATTACAATGCACAAAAAAATGCTAATGAAAACGGAGAAATTGAACATGGTAAGCCTCCTTGATAGCATGTGAATCTGTATGCTGTCTGCTGTCTGACTGCTGAGGTCTTGCACCCGTGACGTATTCAACAGGAGAAATCCAAGCGCTGTGTTAGTTTATGCTCGTCAGATTTCAATATTTCTAAACGGGTGACAGTTGTGAGACTTCGTCTTCGTAAAAGTCCTCAAAAGTACTTTATCTCAAATAAGATGATTATTTACTAATTTACCAGGCAGTTCAGCGAGGAAAATTGTGCAAATAAAAAATTGGAAAAATCGGTCGGAGATAATTGTCAACAAATGACTTATGTTGTGGAATATGATGTCACTGTAATGTCATCATGGCCGCCATCTTGGATTTTGCGACATTTTCTGGTAGCGCTTGAACCAGTGATACAGTGTGGCCAATTTCGGCTACGCATCCTGAAGAATAATGAAAATAACCAAGCTAACTATTCTTTGAATAACAATATGCCCTCCAGATGCCATTTTGGGGGCCAGATGGCATCATATGACCCAGAGCAAATGGCATCCTTTCTGATATTGTTCTACATACCTCAAGTGATAGGTGTGCCAAGTTTGGTGCTTTGGACAAGCGTGTCACAATCTTCCCAAAGTATGACCCTAAGCCACCTAACTATATTAAGATGATGCAGATATTGGTCGACTGAGCTCTGGATCGGTGTACACTTGAGGAGATAGGCATGCATGGCAGATGGCCACAATTCAATGAGTTAGGTTATATGGCAGTTCAGTGACCCGTTTGCACTTTGGTCAAAATGACCCCAATATGATAATCTAAAAAGTCAAGAAGTTTCAGCTCTCAATTTTTGTTGTTCCGGAGATAGGAGCAAAAAACCAACAGGGTGGCGGGAAGTGAGCCCCTACCCCCCCCCCCCCCACCCAGGCCCAGGTAGGGTTAATTAACTGATTCGTAGGTGGGAGCTGGGTCACAGAGACACCATTACTTCATTGGAAGTGACATTTTCAAAATTAGCCATTGCAAGTCCCACCTTTTTCTGTAGGGATGAAGTAAGAATTATCTGAAGCATGTACGATTGGTGGCCAGTTGTCAGTCTGCATATCGGCACCATAAGGCACCCTACGAAATAGTCGTAGCCACTCATTGAGTATCAGTGGTTACGGTTGTCTGCTGTCCCAACCACGATTGCACGGTAACCTCATCTTTACAGCGTTTCTATTGAGCCAAAGACGACACCGTGACCAACTTGTACAGCAAACTTCGTTCCGCTCATTTTCAGTGTGTACGGATCTGAGAACATGCCATTGTCGCGTAAGCTCTGGCGTCTTCCCAAAGTTGTGTTCAGATTAGAGACCATTTTCTTGCAAATGAAAAGGAAATAACGCTACTGAGGACGTCTCTCCAACCTGTAGAATACGTTGTCAACTCTCCAACCTAGAGCGTCAGAGAATACCCATGGGAAGTAATGACTAGTAAGACCAGGAGCCAGAGGAAATGACATAAAAAAGCTTAGTGAATATGATTTAACGTCGTTTTCACCACTATTTCAGTCATATCACGACGTTTGGTTCCACTTCCTTTCCACACCTGGGAACATTACGGGTATCCCAGCTAGTCGTCTTACGACAAGCTCTCTAAGGGGCTGAGGACTATTCTTACCATGACCTGGAGTGTGCACAACGATACTCTAGGTCAACCCGCGGAGGAACCCACGAGGTTCATCTTGCGACTGGTTTCGAGAAATATGTGGTTGGCAAGGAAACTTTCGGAATAATATGATCCATAAAGGGTTAGTTACCAGTGCAGAAATCGCAGTTGTCTCCCCTGTTGTAAAGTCGATACGAGAATAAGCGCTTATCCTTTTATATATTTATGTATATGTGTGAATATGATATTTCATTTGATTTGTAACACCACGATCAAATCTAGCGACAATTCTCGAGAAAATTATCAATCGTTGAGAGCGGCAACCGACTATTGCATCTAATGCTTACATACATCATACCCCAACCGTGAAATGAGGGCATGTGGCCCTTTGGTGCGTTGACGCATGATCGCACCTTTTTGGGCTAAACATGTGATAGGCATTTGATTAACGAGGATCAGTGTTATATATGAAGACTAAGAATTTTTTCCTGCTTTTGCACCCAATAAAGGCAGGCCTGTGAACCAGAAATATTTTGATGGTATACTCTTATCTTCAAAATGTGAAAAACATCGAATATGGATTGGCTTTGACGCAAGAGCTGGACATTATTTTATTCAAAATGGCTACCATTGTTAAGATAAGACTGTATTTATTCCTTTGCAGAAGGAAGTTGCAGAAGTATAATTGGAGCTTTAGTAGGGTTAACCGTATGTCACCGTGCTGACCCGAGTGGCTGTACCCCGTCTGTGTACAGAGTATATGATCATCGGCAGTTTACGACGGAGAAGCAAGAACACATTCGCGACTACTCGGCCGATTCCGTCGATGTCATCTGACCTCGAGCATTAATGGTGTTTCCCCCATTACAAACTATTAAACTAAATTGAATATTCTATTTGATTCAGTTCTCAAAAGATCCTGCCTACTTGAGGTATTTCTTCTGGCCTTTCCATCATATACCGTTGTCCATGAATTTATGGAATTCTCACAGCTGACATGACTGTTCGGAGTTTGGGCGGGATACTACGCGTGAAAGTAGTTTTAACACAGCCCACAGTTTATTCTACGGAACAAGCTACATGTAGCTGTGAATGGATGCATTTTGAACCGTATATCACCGAGATGAGTCGAATATCTGCAGGTGTTTCAGTCAAGTGTTGATGACCGAGTACTATCCAATAGATCCATTTAAGTCAGAACAAACAGATATTCGTCAACTGTTTCCTTCGAATACTGTACAGCTATGAATCAGTCATATGTCGCTACGTTAATAATAGCTTGATGGTACTGATCCAAACACAGAACATTCGCCATCAACATGTCTGGGAAAAGAGAACTCTCCAGCTTGGAGGTGAGAAAGATCGAACAATATAAATAATCGTACGGACAAATTGATGTTTTTGTCAGTTCCGCAAAAAATCATATATTGCTACTTATGTCAACTCATTTTGCTAATTATATGATTTGTAGATTTGGTGTTTCAAATTGCAATTCGAAGAGATAGAAGACGGCTCTCTCCGGGCGTTGATGAGAAAACATTCTTTGAAGCACATACACCTAAATGTATGTAAAAATATATGTATTTATGTGCCACCGATAAAAAACTGCAAATTTATTCGTATTTTTTTTCTTCCAACCTGGAGAACCGATATTTCCCTGACTAATGAATCGATTTAGGTTATCCGATGATTCACGATTAGGACATTTACATAGGATTGGTACAATACAAGCCATCGCATCGGGTTGGGCAACATTTTTGGGACCCACCACAGTGGGCATCATGGCGACATTGTTTGTAGCGAAGAGGTGAGTCGATGCACCTCGTGTCGGCCTGACGTCGAATCCTTCCTTCAAACAGTGCTCTGGGCAATCCTTTAGGCAACCCATTCGGCGGCTGCTCCCTTGGCAAGCCTCTCCAGCATCCGTAACAACTGGAAGGTCCAGATCTCTGAACGACGATCGGGTTTGGGCAGGAGCCGGATTTTATCATGGGGGCCAGAGTTGCTACTGGGTTCACACAGCTTCTGCCGCAGCCCATTTTGCAGCACTTCATGACTGGGTTTGGACAATCGGTGTCATCCTGGCAGTTCTCTGCGCACGAGGAACTAATATTGGACGCGAAAATGGGGCACATTCCCGCTCGGGTTTTCCGAAGTACGAGGTTAATGATCGAATTTAAGCATTCTATGCATGCGCCGAGTTGGCAGCATAATGTTCCCGATGGACAGCTGTTATCGCCAGTGCATTCATCACCACAGTTGCCATTTATAACAGGTGAGACGTTAGGACACCATGCACAGGTTCTGAAGACGGATGAATTACTTCTTCCATTGTCATTTATTCCGCTGACTTCCCATTCCTGTGGAAGCCTGACAAACTGATTCGCCTCCACACACCCCAAACCGCGTGCGATTGCGCAGCACTTTTGTGTTCCTTCACAATCCATGTCATTTAGGCAGGACGAGCTGTTGGTGATGACAGCATCGATGGCGACAGATGGGCACACACCTCGTTTGCTGAATTCTGTGTCAACGTATGTATTAGGGTACACGTCAGTCCCAGCAACATTTACGGTGGCGTTGGCGAATCCTTTATCAGAAGATCGGATATCTCCGCTGGTTAAAGCACTTATGAGATCAACATGGTTCAAACATAACACAGCCAGCTACACAGGATTTTTGTCTTCCAGGGCAATCCGAGTCGGCGTTACACGACCAGCCATTCCCACAAGTATCTAAGAAAGCTTCTGTACTGACGGTGGGGCAATATTCATTTTCAGTGAATCTCATTGGTGCACCGAACGCCTGTATCTTCAGCACCTCGAACGTAGCGAAACCAACATCTGACGTTACGTTCACACACTCTATGCCGTTTCCGTTGACACAGCATTTCTGGTTAATTTCACACGATGTGTCGTCGGTACAAAAAATGCCACCGTTTGTATTGGTGCTTGGCTCGGAATGTGGACATGATCCTGGATTGTCCGCTAACGAAGCCACGCTCGGTAAGTCCAAACCTTGAAATACAATCAGAAGAAAGAAATGAAACAATTTAGGCCTGTTCTCTATTTCGTTATAGGTGTAGTATCGCGGATACATATGTCATCTCGAATGATCTCGGTTTATCTCTACTGGTTGGTCGGCCTAGTTGTATTCTGAAGTTCAAATCCATGAGATGTGATCTCGATACTTTTGAAAACCACTTCGATATTAGCATATGAATTTCATATCTATCTCGACAACCCGGATCCACCGATCGAGATCAAAGCGCGAAGAAACCGAGAGAAATCGACAGGCGTCCTGGTTCAGCACTCTCGATTTCAGATGAGAAATGTATATAATGAGGTCAACGAACATCCGTTTCGATTAACTTGTCGTGAAGCCTTAGCGCCAGCATGGATGGAGTTGTATTGAAGCCGCGATTCATGTAAATACAGTGAAATCTGAAGTAAACCGACCATACCAGGGACCCAATCATAGTGTCGGTTTGACAGGGTTCTGTTCCATCAAGGTTTAAAATACTTTACGTTTAAGAATTGGGGCCATGAATAATGTCGGTATTTAGAGGTTGGTCGGTTAATACAGGTGGCGGTATTCCCAGGTTCCACTGTATCAATAAGGAGATACACATGCACTTTGATGGCAGTACAACGTCAACCGCAATGAGAGCCTAATTACAAATTATCACAGGGTGTTTGTTAAATTTTCGGATATTCACATAAACTCACATTCAGATAGTTACATAAAAGCAGCATTGACTCACTTCTGACACAGTAGGGCCAGACGCCAGTACAGTTGCCCGTGGGACATAGGAAACTATCAGGAGCTATCGGTAACATCTCACATGTCGATCCGGGTACACATCCAGGAAAATCCAGAACCAGATCCTGGAAAAAAATTCGAATACATTTCACACTTAACGTCTGACTGAATTTTAGACGTATTTTTTCATCCAACTTCATGTGATCCAGGAGTCGAGTCATCGGGGAATAACGTCCACGACTGTGGTTGCCAGCCAGTGGTACCACAAGAATTGAACGTCCATTTTGGGGGAAAACGATTCGACATGGTAATAGTTAATGAGCTCTAAAGCCAGGTCGTCAGCAAACCCGGCTGAATGTATCCGTCTGATCTTATCAGAAGTTCCAAGAAAGGGAGTAGTCAAGCTGTAACATGGTATATCAATCCCCATAGCCATCTTGATCGATGCTGCCTGATAAAACTTTTTATTACGCCTCAGAGTAGTTTGTTTGATAGCCGATTGGTCAATTGCCATCCCATAAATAGTTCGTATTAGGTCAGCTACACACCACATACGAATAATCACGTGTTAACGTTACCATAGTGGAACGTGGAATAGACGTAGCCTGTCCTTCAAGGCAACGTCACAAAGCCGACACGTAAGAAAACGAAGAGCTACGTCGCACTAATGGCTTTGTGACGTTGCGCCTCAGCGTTTGCATTCAACCCAAAGACGTTGTGGGCATGCGCGACTCATAGAACCTGTTTCGTATTAGGTCAGGAAATGTGAATCAGTTGAAATTGTCTTACGAAAACAAACCGCATTTAATCGTTGTTGTTGTGGCTTTTTCGGCTTAAACAAAGGCTCTTCGGCATAATAAAATCGTTATGATGTTTGTTTGAGGGGGCATACGAACTATTTACATAGTTACATTTACATTTACATAGCCTGACTGCTCGACCGATAAGAATTCCCCACACTGACCATGTAAATAGTTCGTATGCCCCCTGAAACAAACATCATAATTGATAGTATTCACCGTATACGTTTGCGTTTCGTGCCATACGGCAAAGAATATTCTCATCGACCGCGTCATTAATAATTTATCAACGATAATCCGTTAAGCAGGGATAAAACAAAACAAAGATATATACTAAAAAGAGTGACTTTCTTGGAAGATAGTAGGTGTCAGTAGTTATTCATAGATAAATATATATATTTGTCTATATGCCTTGGAGAGGGGAACTTTTTAGTCATAAATAAATGACCTGAACGTGTTTAATGTGGTTGGTATTGTTTTAGACACGAGTTTATCTCCCATGATACAGCCTACTATGCTCCAAAAGGATAGATAGGTGGACAGATAGACAGTAGCTTCATTTCAAACTTCGAGCAGTCACCATCTTACGGCAATCTTCGTGAGAGAGAATGAAGCCCAGTGGAATACAACTTTGTGGATCTGCTGCTGTACATTAGCTAAATGTACACTGGGGTGTAACGGTCAAAGGTATGCAAGTATAGACCTTCAATTCCAGTGATAGATGGCAATGTTATTATTTTCATACCAAACACAGTTTGGAATCGGTGCTAACTGTCATACCGCTTTAGATTATTGACTCCGGAATTATTTTATGGACGACGGCTAAATATTGAATGTAGAATCTGACTCTTGCTATGTGACTATGAATCACATGCCTTACGAAGTCACTAGTCATAACGGTGTTCCTGTCGTCAAATGTGATGTATCTCATCCCCGCTTTGGGCGTGCCTGTTCATAAGAATAACATGAAGTCTTTGCATAACAGAATGCATTCCATATTGCATTCCACACGCAGTCTCAGATCCGACATTCAATATACAGCCGTCATCCATAAAATAATCTAAAGACCTCTTCCGCATGGAAATTAGTACCAATTACAAATATGTATGCAAAAATGATAATAAATAAATAATAATGATAATAAAAGCACAAAATGATTTCTTACAAGAGAGAACGGTTCAGCAGTTTTCAATGTCAGCAAGACCTGATGATGTTCTTTACAAAAAATCCCAATTACTAATCATTATTCTTTATCCAAATGAAGTTCCAAGTCGTTTTCAGGAGTATGTGTCGCAGTCACGCTTTCATTGTGATTGTTCACTTGAGCACCATGGAGATGTAAGACACATTATATTCAACGCCTTCTGTCAAGCCCGATGTGCACTATGATAACCCGGCTCGAAATTATCAGGTAATATTTACAATATCAGTCCAAACAAGCGATATGTAATCACAAATTACGAAGCGTATGGCACAATAGCAATTTAACAGTATTTGCATCGAATATTTTAGATGCGTGCTGAATGCGGAAATTCTCCGCGACTCAGACAATGAGTTCATTAAACGCAGTGTAGTCGTTTTAAAAGATATTCGAAGTTTCTCAAAATTGGAGATGCATATCGCATGCTGATAGCAAAATACGAGCGTACCGTGCAAGATCTATGTCGTTACGTTTCGTAACTTGCGTCTTATTCCGCGTAACCCGTGGCTAGGGGTCGTATGAACATATGTATTTCAAGCTCCTCATAGTGTTCATATGACCAGTCACAATCAAACGGTGACTCAGATACATCAAACTCTAGATCATATTGATTAAGAATACTGATCAGCGATAGGGATTTGATAATTTTATAACATCATGATGTCTTGCTGGCATCATTGAAAACTGTTGACCGATTCTCTCTTCCAGGAAATTAGCCTAGTTTTATGTATATTATGATTTATTCTCTTAGTTTTGTACTAATGATATCATATGAATTAGGTCTTCAAATTATGGAGACGGAAATTCTTTAGTACACGACAGCTGGATATTGAATGACGGACTAGACGCTTGTAATCAAATATTAAATCGCTCTTTCTTTGGTTTTCAATTTTCGTACATGTTGCAGTAGAATCAAGCTTTATCGCAAACCGGACGAATTTCGTTTCGCCGCGATAGTTGAAAAAAAGCGTGCACTTCCAGGGCCTCACATGGAGCATTGATACATCACCATGGCTATCAGTGATTTTACCAGAAATACGCAGTGAGCATTTATGAAATACGTTATTTGGGTATATGCAATTTAATGTCAAGCTCTCCGGCGCAACGGTCGAATAGTTCAGTCATTCATTTGTATACGATTATGTTGCCGGCTCATCGTAAACTTGCCAACAGGAACTGCGCGGAGACCCAACACGGCCACACAGGTATATGTACGTAGAAAGCATCAGATCCGACATTCAATATTCAGCCGTCGTCCATGAAATAATTGTTCAATTAAAGAGAGTAGCTAGTCATCAAGAATCTATATTTATATGAGTACCTTCGAAGTGTGCTTATTAATTCACATAAATGAACATAACACAGAGTTTAGGAACAACACACGGTTACCATAGGTGGCACTAGTTCTGATCAAGGAAGCTATAGATATATAGGTACAACACATGGTTACTATAGGTGAAGAAAATGATCAATGAAGCTATGTTTACATGAGTACCTTCGGGGTGTGCTTGTTAATTCACATAAATGAACAAAACACAGAGTTTAGGAAGAACACACGGTTACTATAGGTGGCACTAGTTCTGATCAAGGAAGCTATAGATATATAGGTACAACACATGGTTACTATAGGTGAAGAAAATGATCAATGAAGCTATGTTTACATGAGTACCTTCGGGGTGTGCTTGTTAATTCACATAAATGAACATAACACAGAGTTTAGGTACAACACACGGTTACTATAGGTGGCACTAGTTCTGATCAATAAAGGTATAGTTATATGGGGATACTTCAGATCAAGGAAGCTATAGTTATATGGGGAACTCCATGACATTGATTCATATAGATGATAATACCTCAGACGTTGAGTACGACACACCGCTAGTTCATTATCCGTTTCTTCCTCTCCTATGAAAAGTAAATGTTGATGTGTACAACAATAGTATCGGTGACACTCGTATATATTTCTGATACACATTTTGACCCACCGGAAATACGGGTTCAGTGCAAGATCTCCCCAAGACCCGCTTCATTCGCAAAAAGCCTCTGTCGCCATCATGCTCTCCGTCTCCTTCCAGGACCAAAGTCTGGAACAGAAGTAGAGAAACATGTCAGCACGAATCACAATAACGTGTAGATATGTCCGCAATCCAAGATTCAACTTAGACATGTACCAGTCTAGCCGTGGGAAAGGGTTTGGCGCATTGTCGCATTACACAACATGTTATATTTATCATACAGTTTCTGCAGTAAATGCTTTCGAAGGCCGCTCAATTGTATGGCAAATGTGTGGTAAATGATCTTTGCAACCATCTAACATACATTTCTCATTCATATGAGCGACCATCACAAGCATTTCCTACTACATCAAATAATTCCTAAATAAAACTTTTTGAATTTTTGAATTCATCAACACCCATCCACTGGAACACTGAGCCCGTGGCGCAGCGTTCGGCAATTAATGATATCGAAATCTGCGAGAGGAAAGGCCCCATTCTAGTATTACAGAAATATCCATCTGAAGGGTTAGTGTTTATTTTCGCGCCAATCGGCGAGTCACGGTACAAGACGGATGGGAGTTGTGAAGATGATTCAAGAAATCTACACCGGGTTAGGGATTCTGATCGAGTCGATGGTCTTATCATCTCTCGTGCAATCGTTCAACCCCACTTAAGCCTATCTGGCCTGAGCTTCCTGGGACCTGTTCAGACCTGAATATTTCCCTCACCCCTTGAGGTAGGGAACTGAAACTTAACACACTATACCCTTGGATCAAGCTCCACCAGAAAATTGAAAAAAATCTAAGATGGCCACTGTGATGACGTCACAGTGACGTCTTCATACAGGCCTATTTTGGTCGATTTTCGGTCAGATTTTTCATTTATGTGTAAATTTTTTATTTATATGTTTCCTTTGTCAAAATTGCATGATAAATTAGTAAATAATAGTGATATAAACTAGATTTTGGCAAATTTTTCTCGAAGAAAAGTAGGAATTTTGAAACAAAATGACGAAAACATCACTTTTCTGGTACTCCACGTGGCCCCCATAATAAATTTACCCATGATCCTCCGGGGGTCGGGGGGTTTGCACATAGGCACAAAATGCCCCACATTTGATAAACTAAAAGTCACGGACGGTTAGCTTTATTCATTTTGTCGATCCGGGGATAAGGAGAAAGTTTAAGGAGAATAATGCTAATGCAGGATGTTGCTGTTGTAAGGGACGTTTCAATATCTCAGAAAAGCAAATCATATCTTTTCGAATATTTTAATAGGTCAATCAAAGACTTTGACAATGACAAATATCCTTGGTGCATTAGGTCAACATAAGCCGGCTATTTACATGCACACGATCGAGACAGTCAATTGTGGCAAGTTCTCCAGAGGAAGCATTTTGTGCTCTTAATGTCTTGAATATAATTCTTCATTTGATGGGTTGCAACTGCTAGCGTTTAATTGTGACAGTTCGCTCTAACGGTCACCTGTTGTTATTGTGGAGCCTAGGTTCGCATGAGAACGAACATAACAGATGGATGGTAGCGCTAGACAAATTACCGTTGGAAAATATACCTAATTTAGATTTCTTACTGAAATAAATCACATTTATATAGTTACTAGATACACACCGGTTGCCCTTTTTCCCTAAATAGCCAAGTACTGGGCATGTCTAATCTCGATGTATATAAGCGTCGAGACCCAGAAGGGCAAAAGTTTCACTTTTCCAGATTCTTTTTTAAAGTTTTGTTCTTCAAATCACCTTACAGGTGATAAATTGTCACAGGCGCTCCCTGATACTCAACATGGTTCTCGAAATCCACGGCTTCAGAATGTAGGGCGTTTATGATTTATGGGTCACAGTACAGTTCACACAACACTTCTGTGTGCCAAGTATGAACGCTCGAGGCTTAATACACGTATTTTTGCGGTTTTGAATATCTCTGAAGATACTGACTTGCCATTCTGGAAAAGTGAAATTATAACTTCACTTACATCACCTGTTGGCAAATTGATAAACGGACTAATTCCTCCTCGTGTCTTCTTTCCTGAACATAGGTTGAACTGTACAACGCTTTTCTGGACACACGTTGAAAGAATTTCAAGTCTGAAACTAACTGATCCAGGCCGGTTTGCGCGGTAACCTATACGATACTATGGGCCTATCATATCAAATAATAGTAACTGACATAAACATTATTTTCATGAATAAGAAATCACCTATTTTCTTTTCCACATCAGCTTCAAGTCTTATCCAGATTTAAAATCAATAAAATATAGCTGATTTAAAAAACAAAAACAACAACAACAAACAAGGATCGAATGGAGAAGGGGTATATGCTTCTTTCTTCAATTTTGCCTAACAAATAAATAACAATTATTGTTCCTTACCAAAAGAAGGTATTGCATATTAAATATAGACAACTGATGAAAATGTTACTCACCAACAGTATAACGAAATCCGTGCACAGGAACCGCATACTGGAGCTATGTGTTCACCGCCTTTCTCTTCTGCGGCGGAGAAGAAACTGGGCTACCCTGTAGGACGAATGTGCACGGGGTTGATTTCCTTAAAACCACTTAGTAATTACGACAATAATACATTAAAATAATAAACAGATAATACATGTAACCGAGAAAACTTAATATGGATATGGCTCAGTGCACAAAGCTAACATTCCCCTCAAGGGGGTTTTAACTTTGCAGAAAAAAACAGATACACAAACGCTTTATTAACTGTTTCTCAACTGTTGTTATTAGGCCATCATGCACCACTTAGTACATATCATGATACAATATTAATCTCTGTGGGGTTCGTTAGCTTTTATTTACCGGAAGTCCTCCAATATACCCCCAAAAACGATATTTACACACAAATGAGCATTTTTTTTCTTGGGCACTTGATTTGGGCACTACAAACAATTTCTAGCATCTGTGTCAGCCTGGGAGTACAGCCATCTCCCTGTCATACCCCCTGGACATATTCCCCTTGTCATATTCCCCCTCCTCCTGTCGTATTCCCCCCTCCCCCTTATATTTATTTGTCCATATAGCTGTTGTGGGAAATGTTTATGTGAGCACAATTCTTTACATTTTTTTATGTTTTCTTCATCTGCCAATAAAATAATGCCAATTCTGTTATCATCAAACTGTCCCAGGAAAAGAAGAATTTTGGTTAGACAAATAAGCATCAATATCAATTGAGGATGAATAACGAAATTAGTATATCCATTAAAACTATTACCCCTTGAGTTAGGGAGCTGAAACTTACCACGCAAAACCCTCAAGCTCTACCAGAAAATGATGACGTCACAGTGACGTCATTTTCATAAACGGCATTTTTGTCAATTTTTCGGTCAGTTTTTCTGAATTTTTTATTTATGGGATTTCACCGCAAAAACTGCATGATCAATAAGTAAATATTAATGTAATGTGAAATAAAATAATTTTTGCTCACTTTTCATCGCGGAAAAGCAGGAATTTTGAAGAAATATGACAAAAACATCACTTTTCTGGTACCCCACGTGGCCGCCATCTTGAATTTACCCATGATCCTCTGCTCGGGGTGTTATGCAAATAGGCTCAAAAATGACGCCAATATGCTAAACTATAAAGTCACGGAGTTCCAGCTCTCAATTTGTTATCGTTCCGGAGATAGGAGCAAAAAACCAACAGGGGGGGGGGGCGGAAAGTGACCCCCCTCTCCCCTCCCGAGGCGAGGTAGAGTTAAACTTGATTTTCAGCCTACCCACATATTGGATTTGGAGTCATCTTATATCTTTCAAGAAGCGCTTTTGGCGTTTATCTCTGTTTCGAAAATCGTAATGGTGAAAAACCATTTTTGTGCCTAATTTCAATCAGTAAAACTTCCGATAAAAAAAAAGAAAAGAAATTGAATGTTCACCGTGATATTTTTTCTAATATATGATGGTGGGTGTATATTTTTTATTGAACCCTAAAATCCCCTTGAAATCCGACTCATCCTATTGTAGCTCGATCTATTCTAGGTGTTTCACCACAGTAAACAAGGAATTTCTAATATAGCATGGTGGGTGCATATTTTTTATTGAACCCTGAAATCCCCTTGAAATCCGACTCATCATATTGCAGGCCGATCTATTCTAGGTGTTTTACCACAGTAAACAAGGAATTTCTAATATAGCATGGTGGGTGCATATTTTTGATTGAACCCTAAAATCCTTTTGAAATCCAATTGAATTTCTAAGATTCTCTCATCCATACGAAATTAATTAATATGAAAATACGGTCAAAATCTACACTGTAAAAAAGTATTTCAAACTACCGCTTGTCTGAAGTTGCACGACCGGTATAGGAAGGTCGACCTTCCATATAAGTTTGTTGAACCAGCGAGTGAGTGAAATTCACTATGTCACCGCAGTGCGGTCGTTTCTTGATCCAACTGTTGCGGAACTTTGAAATACCAACTAACTTTGATATCTGATCTGCTAGAACAGGATTTCAAACTAACTATCGCGAAAATAAATTAGTTTGAACTACCACATGTGGACGCAACTTGGTTGAACCCAATTTCGGAAGTTTAAAATGCTTTGAATGGTAGAGTTCTGTTTTGGTAGTTGAGATAAGTTTACTAGCAGTTCGAACAACTATGCGGAACTTGGACTACCAGTTTACTGTTATTTCGAACTACCGAAAACGGATGCAGCCAAGTGTATGGCTTTTTAAGGTGTATGCAGGACACATCTTGTTTGTTATTTTATTTTTTTTATATTTTTATTCACGCATATACTGTCGTAAGAATGAAGTTCATTCAATTATTGACGCAGAATTTTTTTTTGACGACGGCTGAATATTGAATGCCTTCTGAACTAGAAGACCAGGTGGTCGACTGGTTTAGAGCTAGTATGTCGACTTCACCAATGAAGTAAATTGTGGCGATACGAAACAAATTGACGACCTCTAGCGACTAACAAGCAGCCATATGACTCCATAGGAAAGCTTCCCTCGGCACCTCAAATTCAGACCAGAGAATACGGTGGATTCTCGGACGTAGCCTTAGTATCTCAGCCACGCTTCTATTGTGGATGTTCATGCGGAGACTATGAACTATCCAAACGGTCCCCAGCACCGTCTTGAGCGGAATCAGATACGCTAGCCCTCTAGTTTGAAGTCCTTCAAACAAAGACGTATACTGCTGTGCATGTAGTGTCTGTTTCCGTAGAATCCACACTCGAGTGGTTTGAAGCCAGGGCGTTGTCAGCTATTTCCTGTTTAGATCAATACGGATAGAACGACTCTGATATATCAATGGGTCATTCTTGTACCAACCGTATGTTCTAGGGGACAATATACCTCAGTACCAATATTTCTGGAACGATCTGAGAAGCTGATGATACGTTTTCAATACGACGAACCCGATGGCGGACTATTCGCTGTTCTGAATCCATATTTCGGCAAAAGTGTCATATTAAAAAGCAATTTTACCAAGATGTACCATACTTTACATGTACATGTAAAATCTAATACTACTTCCTCGTTTGGGTCGTTTCTTCTGGCGATCTGATAGTTCAGCATTTTTCATCAGATAACTTGATGGATGTCTGAAATATTAGTGTCTAATACAGCTCAAGCCGTGCTAGAGACAGTGTGATCGTGCCATATTCAAAATGTACACATGAACCTCTACAATAAAAGCGTTGCTGCGATACAAATCATCAAAGGGATCAGTTTTGGTTCTCTTGGGGCTATTAGAACTATGCAGTGAGTAAATTTGCTTGTGGGGCCAGACGTCTTGTTTATGTATACTATGATTGTCTTTTTGAATTTGGTGATAACGCTGTTATATGGAATATGGAATAGGTCTTTGGATTATGGACGCAGATATTCTTTAATGGTCGACGGTTGAATTATGAATGACGGATCAACGTCTGTAATATAAATTCATCCATGTCTTGATAGAGCTATTTACATTAATGCTCTTGAATACTTTTATCTAATAACCGATGCTAAGGACCGTGTGGTCATTTCATTCAAGATATCCACATGAACAGCTACAATAAAAGCGTGGCTGAGATACAAATCATCGTAGGGATCATTTGTGAGTTTTCAGATATGCAGTAAGAATATTGGCCTGTGGGGTCATATGACTTCTTGTCAGTTTGTCGGCATTATTTCCCGCAACCTTTATTTTGTTCCGTTTAATTGTTACAAGTATGTGGTGAGATCCTGCAGGTGGACGTTTCGTCTCCGAGGCGTTGATTCTGTACAAGTCATTGTGATTGTTAAAGTGAACGTAAAGGCTGTGACAACACAAACGTTATGTGGAAGAGCTATATTAAAAGTATCAGTTGGCAGCAACAAATATTTTTTGTGATTTTTTCTCTTCCGAAAAAATAATTCCAAACACCGGAATAATTGACTGGTGCAACAATCGACTGGGGTCGGCCATGTTCGTCTATTAAATAGCCTTGCGCCAATGAAAACGCTTCCTTGTAGCACGTGATATTTTCCTGTGACGTAGTATCACTTTGTTGTAGCTTTGCTGTAACACGAATTGTAATGGCGGAGGTGGAGGACTCGGTTGTTTCAAGCGTGTTTTGACTGTGTTGCGTGTCTCCAGCAAGTGTTTACCGAGCTGAAACTTGTCAGGGCGCAGTGATGGCAAGCAAAATACATCCGTCTCGGGTTCTCCTCTGCTACCGCTACAGTCGGATTTATAAGTTATCATTACACAGATTCCCGTTAGGGAAGCCGGATCTTCTTGAACAGTGGCTGCACAACATCGGCAGACTGGTCTGTACTCCAACCGAGAAATCTGTGCTGTTCTCGGTCTATTTTAAAGCCGAATGTTTTCAACCTGACCTCTACGGAAGGCTGATGTTGACGCCCAGCAGGAGAGCCAGGAGGCGAAGGAAATTAAAGAAGATGCAATCCCAACAGAATTGTCGCATCGTAGATCAAAGACACCGAGATCAACAACATCGATTCAGAAACGTCAGAGTGTGGAAGTTCTGAACTTTTAAGTGAGGTAAAAATAATTTTATTACCGTTTGGCGGGACAGAGACACTGCGAGATAGGCATATTATACGAAGTGTTGAAATCTGGGTCTTCGATAACATGTTTACATGCTTACTGCGCTTTCTAACTCCACGAAGTAGAGAGCTCCCAAGGTGATACGACGTCACTGCTCTGAGGTGAGATAGCCAACATGGCTGCTGCCGGGGAACAATAATACAACAGAGATAATTTCGTTCCTACTCGGTGCAAAAAAAATCCCCAAAAATATTTGTTGCTGCTGTTTGATACTTTCATTGTAGTTCTTTCCCACAGAGTGCATGTTGCCTCAGCCTTTACGTTCACTTTAATTGTTACTGTGGTTAACACGAAGGAGAATGAAACGCTTGGGTGGCGTCAGGCCTGACAGACATGTGTTCTGAATAAGAACTTGCATTCTATTAATATTTTCCCGTTTCGGTCATTTTTTTCCATCTAACAGTCACATAATTTATCACTTTCCGTCAGATAACTTGATAGGTCTACTACATCATTGCTCTTGAATATCTGTATCTAATACCACTCGGTGCTAGGCGCGATGTGGTCATGTCATTCAAGATGTCCACATGAACATTTACAATAAAAGCGTGGCTGAGATACAAAACTTCACAGGGGACATTCGGGTTCTTGTGCCACCTTGATGCGTTTACTCCATCAGACGTCCTCGTTGCTCAACCATTAACATCAGATGAGTTGTTTGAGCTGTCATCACAGCTCCCTGGCTAGCGAATCTAATTCCGCTTAAGCCGTCGAAAGCGGCCGTGTGGATACTCCAATGTTACCACATGAACAGCTGCAATAAAAGCGCGGCTGAGATACAAAGGTTACATCCGAGAATCCACCGGATTCTCAGGTATGAATGTTAGGTGTCCACGAATGCTTTCCTGTAGAGTCATATGGTTGCTTTTTAGTCGCCAGATGTCAATTTTCCCCACCTCTTGCATATGGCTCCAACTTTATATGTTGCGTTTAACCAAAAGACACAATTTGATCAGCTCCCTTGCCTCAATTATACCGACACCTAAACTGCGCTACATCAAAAATCGCTCTTATTGAGTTAGCTAATGTGTCTTTACCCATTATTTATTACATTACATATAGAATACTGGGTCGCCATCTTCTGAAGAGCGGTGGTTCCCTCCGGGTACTCCGGCTTCCCCCACCAACCAAACTGGGTGTCAATATATGAGTGACATCCTGGAGTGTGACATTAAACCAAATCCCACATCTTCCGCCTAATGACGCGGAAATTAGGAAGCGTCTTCAAAAATCTGTGATCTTTTATCGATATCGCGAATTTCAACGGTGAGAGCGAGTCGAGAATTTAAATTACTAAAACCGAATAATTCGTGAATCCGGTTTTCTTTGGCTTTATTGATCGGTTTTCGTTCGAGAAATTTTCCTCGAAAGAACAACGATATCGCGAATCAGTCGAGAATCCTTCGAAAATTGTTCACAGTTGAGAAAACCCGACTGAAAGTCGATTGAAAGTAATGCGGCTTTCCACTTCGCCTGGCCTGGCAACATTCCTTGTATGTTACTTTGCTGACATATACCCGTAGACTACGGAACCAGTTGTTCTGGTTCTATGTAAACCTAGATATCCCACGCATATGCTCGGCCCCACTGATTGATCCATGACACATATCGAAAGAAGTGTATTACCAATGTAAATGTCGGTTATTATACATAGAATTATAACCCCGACGATATTCCCTGTTTGGTTTTAAATAGTCAAGATCGGAGATGGATCGTTTGGGAGGTAAGATGTTCAACTGGACTGATCATTCCCAAATTACATTTATTAACCCTACCTGGCCTGGGGGGGGGGGGCCAAATGACCCCACTACCAAACTTTCCGCGCTATCTCCGGAACGACAAAAAACGAAGAGCTGAAACTCGTTGACTTTATAGTTCATCATATTGGGGTCATTTTGAGCCTATTTGTATAACCCCCCGAGCGGAGGATCATGGGTAAATTCAAGATGGCGGCCACGTGGGGTACATTTAGGAAGCGTTCCCATTAAGGAAGGGTCTCCATTAATCGTTTTTCCTTCATTGGAGAATTTGCGTTGGTTTCTCGAAGAAATCCCGATCATATCAGGAATTCTTCGAGAGAATGTCGAGAGAAAAATATGAAAAAAACGCAATCGTTTTCAAAATTCTCGATCAATTTTCTCGATATCGTTTTTATTGATCCTGTTTGACCCATCGAGAATCATTGGTTTCCTTTTGATCGAGAGAATGTCGATAAATTTTGATCGAGAAAGCTTCGAGAAAATATCGCGAAGATATCGAGAGGCGAATGAATACAATTAAGTCATTCACAGATTAACAGCGGTTACTACGCTATGTGTGAGGGTGATGCATAAAGTATATGCCAGGTCAAATTTAGCTGTATCTGCCGCTTTAGCAATGTAATGCTAACATACCATGTTGCCGCGATTTTAAAAGAGACTACAATGAATTATCACATTTTCAGCAGCTTTATTTTATTATACTTAATAAATGTTACGTTTTTCAGCGATTATCAGTCCGGTTGAACATCTGACCACCCAAACGATTCATCTCCAGTCTTGACTATTTAAAATCGAACAGAAAATATCGTCGGCATTATATTTTGCTTTCTTACATGTTCTATCTATAATAGCGGACATATAAATTGGAAATACACTTCTGTGAATTTGTGTATTATGGGTCTATCAGTGGAGCCGAGCACGTGCATGGGATATTTAGTTGTGCATAGAACCGGTAACCCGGTTCCCTAGTCTACGGGTATATGTCAGCAGTGTAACACGCTAGGCAGGGTACCAAGCTAGGCAAAGACAAAGCTGCAGTACTTTAAATCGGTTATTAATCGTTTTTTCTCCACTGAGAACAAATTCTCGAAGGATTCTCGACTGATTCGTGATATCGTTTTACTTTCGAGAAAAATCTCTCGAATGAAAACTGATCAATAAAGCGAAAGAAAACCGATTTCGCGAATCATTCGGTTTTTGTGAAAGAAATTCTCGATTCTCTCTCACCTTTGGAATTCACGATATCGAGAAAAGAACACAGATTTCTCGTCGAAAAACCGAACGATATTTGGAGACGCTTCCTAATCGTTTTTCCTTCAGTCGGGATTTTTCTTCAATTTTCACGATTGAAAAACGATCAGTTGTGAATCAGCCGCGAGGATATCGAGGAAACATAAGAAAAAACGATTGAGTCTTTTCGAAAAAAAAACCTCTTCTCTCGCGATATCTTGTTGGAATCGTTTACCCATACGCGATCCGTTCTTGATCGCGAATCTTTAATCGCGAGGGAATCGGGGTTTTTTTTCAAGGTGCGAGAGAATCGTCAGGCGGAGTGATATCTGAGACATAGGCTGTGTTACCGTCGTACGCCGCTCGATCCGCAAACTGGGAACTACATTTATTGTTGGTTGCGCATTTGTCAATGGAAAACCTATATTACATTTACTGTATAAATGCGTAAGATAACCGGATAATATATATGATTCACGATCTTTTGTCTCCTGTAGGCCGAAGTAGAGCGTATGCTGGGAATATTTATAGACATACCAGTACGAACAATAACACCTCTAAATCATGCTGCTTCCTGTGTTGTCCGCGCTCTGATATACTCTGGCGAAGCGTATATGCCTATATTACGGGTTTATGTAATAATCGTGTTGGCTGACAATGCGATAATGTTCAGTCAATCCTTTCACACGTCCGATAATTTCCTCATATGTTCAAGTAACTTGGCATAAACAACACGGAATGATATTCAAAAATATTTTATTTTTTTTAAACTGGATATAGGTCATAACTGCATTTGAGCTCGTCGTTGATTGCATTATCAGAATGATTATAGCACAGACTGGACAGAGGAGTGAATGGGCGCACGGCGATATCTCAGAATAGCATAGCCCTCCAGCCGAGAATTTCCAAGTTAAGTTGAAAAATTGTTTGAATAAATATGTATATCTTATTATAGTAAAACATATATTAGGAAGGGGTCTTCATTCATGTTTTGGTACAGTCTTTAAACTATTGAGATGTGAATGAGTTTAAAAAATCAAGTTATTTTTATTGATTATAAGAATATTCACGGCAGCGATTTCATATTTTAATTAAAAAACATTTCGCAATGCTGATTGAATCGCATATAACGATTGGATCCGCATTTGTATAAAAATATTTAAGTTTAATTTTCATATTTTATTTTAATTTCACGTTTGATATATTTTATGGAAATATATATATTTTCTTCAAATTTGCAATGATGTATAGCACGATGAAATCTTCCAAACGATCACCATTTCGTCTGGATATGTACGTTGCCCATTCAAATTAATTGTTTGTTTTTCATCAACAATTTACCGGGAAACTGAAACGGGTTTGGGGGTGATTATATTTACTTAAGATGGATAGTTAACTTTAATTTCCATGCAAAGTTATACGACTCACCGTTTAATGACACGGCATGCTGGGAAATTATGTCCACAGGAATAATTTCAGAATATAATCTGTAAGGGGTATGAACATTTTGAACCAGTTTCCAAAATATTGCGTGAAAGCG
>JAVTVY010004077.1:0-41746 GCA_036873755.1 Hanleya hanleyi | reverse complement strand
TAAAGCTCATTATTATTATTATTTTCGTTATCTTTGAGGCTAGGAAGCTGAAACTTTCCACACTATATCTTTGGTTCCAGTGCTATCAGGTAATGTAACACAATTGAAGATGGCCTCTATGATGATTACAAGCGTCTAGTCCGTCATTCATAGTTCAGCCGTCGTCCAGTAAAGAATATCCGCGTCCATAATCCAAAGACCTATTCCATATTCCATATAACAGTATTAGCACCAAATTCAAAATGACAAACATAGTATACATAAACAAAGGCTAGTTTCCTGCAAGAGAGAAGCGGTCAACAGTTTTCGATGATGCCGACAAGACATCATGATGTTCCAAAAATATAAAATCCGTATCGCTGATCAGTATTCTTAATCCATAATAATCGTTGTAAAGTCGTCATCTAAAGAATGATGTATCTCAGTCACGCTTTGATTGTGACTGCTCATATGAACACCATGAGGATCTTGAAGTACAATGGTTCATACGGCCCCTAGCCCCGGGTTAAGAGGAATTAGACACAAGTTACGAAACGTAACGCCATAGATCTTGCACGCAACGCTCCTATTTTGCTATCAGCATGCGATATGTATCGCCAAATTTGAGAAACTTCGAGTGGAGGCGCTTGCTGGAATAGCCCTGTTTTATAAGTCTCTGCAGCAATGTTTTGTGACGTTGATTAAAATCGTCACATTTAACACAGGATCTAGCAAATGCTACTAGGCGAGATATGTATACGCCATATGCAGGCCCCACTGGAATATTGATATCCAGAAAGAGATAGTTTATGATGTCGAAATTGTAATCATCTCTTTTGTCATAAAGTCGACGAGAGAGACGCACAGTTACGGTGCGCCTTTCAGCACAGTGTCACAGTGACGTCATATTATAAAAAGAATTATTGACGATTTTTGGGATGATTTTTCAAACTTATTACTTGTGAAATTTTCTTCGCCTAAATTGTAAATCAGTAAATAATCATCTGATGTGATATAAAATATTATTGGGCCCTTTTACATTGAAAAATACGCTAATTTTGAAGGAAATTCGACAAAAAAATTCTGCTACACCACTGTGTCGTCAATTCTGAATTTACCCATGCTGCTCTTTTCCGAGAATTAAATGGCCCTAATATGATTTGTGATAAACAAATTGCTGGATCTAAACAGTTGCGAGCACCAGAACAAAGTTAATTGGAAAGAGGGAAAGAAAGGGTGGAGCTGAATTCAGCAATAACAATTGAACACAGGATCCTCCCTATTCAGTATCATTTTTTACGGTGTATATGCAGAACCGCCATATAATTAGAGTAGTGCACGGATGCTGAACCATGATCATGTGAATGTAATGGTCAAGGCACTCAGTCAGTGGAATATATTAGGTGTAGGTTTAGACCCTCCTCCCAACCTGCCTCTGAACAAGAAATCGTTTCAAGCACTCTCAGTCATATCAATAGCGATGGATAGAAGTACACGTGTTATTTTAATGTTAATTTAATGTTCCTGTCCCTCAATGGGCGTTAAATGGACTTTCCAGTCCTTTTCCTGTGTCTATTCACTCTCGCGGATCACTTTAGCTATCCTGAACATGTTTCATAGCCTTTTGACAAAAAAAAGATTGCGAGGCCCCTATTTTCACCCTTAATAGTCCCACGTCCATCCTGATAAAGTCACATGAACATTCGCGCAAAGCTGTGGCCATTCAGTGGCAATATATAGACCAGTGCTATAACATGTAAATTGGTCCCCATTGGGTGTTAAATGCCCTTTTGATTCCTTCTTGGTTTTAGTGTCCCTTCTCTGATCATATAGCTCTTTTAGCTATCCCGACGTAATTTCACGGCCTTTCAGAAAAAAATGTTGTTTTGGGATTTTTCTTTTTAGGTCCACACTCGCACTCTTCAGATGAAATTTCGTACCATTCCGTCCAAAACCGTGGCCATATACAGCGGCCACAAATAAACAAACCGAGACACACAGAACTAAACACGAGTCCTCGGCCCGTGTAGCACTTGTTAATTCAGCTATTCTTCTCTCAAACTTGAAAGTAGAAAGATAAAAAAAGGAGCGATAAGCAAGAGGTGGGAAAATTGAAGTCTGGCGACTAAAATGCAACCCTATGACTCAACAGGAAAGCTTCAGTCGCGTTTTTATTCCACCAGTTCATGGGGAGACTATGAAGTATCCACACGACCCTAGCACCGGCTTAAGCGGTATAACGCTAGCTCGAGAGATGACAGATCAGCTAAAACAAATACGTTATCGGATGTAAATGGATGAGCATCGTGGATGTCTGGTGAAATAAACGCCTCAACATGGGGTTAACTTGGTAAATGCAAGAATACACAGAAAACTAACCTGTCCAGCCTTGGGCATTTCCATCTTATTTTCCATTTTATGAGATGGAAAGCCGAATTATCAAGTTTTACATGGATAAGGGGTGATTGTTTCCTTTTACACAGGCGATTATGTAAACCTAATTGGTTTAGGTGGCTTCTGCTACCCCACTCTCTTCTCAGAGAATTTTTGCCGGGTGCTCCAAAATGAAGATATGTTGAGAGTTGTAACTTAGTGCAATTATAGCCTGTGATATTGAGGTTATTTTGAGCCTGTAGCATAATAGTCGGAGCAGAGCATCATGAGCAAATTAAAAGTGGCTGGCATTAGGGTTTAACTGGAAACTTCTGTTTTCGTCTTATTCCTTAAAAATTCATGTGTTTTTAGCTGTTCAAATCACTTTTCGTCCGTGGTCCGTCGTCCGTCCGTCCGCAAACAATTCTTGTTACCGCGATTTCTCAGGAACTACTTCATGGATCTTTCTCAAATTTGGTACACAGGTTTCCCTTGGGGTCTAGTTGTGCAAGATACCTTTCTTGGTCCGATTCGAAAATCCAATATGGCCACAAGGCGGCCATCTTGGATTTCCCCATGAAACTTTGTTATCGTGAATTCTCAGGAAGTACTGCATGGATCTTTCTCAAATTTGGTACACAGGTTCCCCTTGGGGTCTAGTTGTGCAAGAGACCTCTCCTGGTCCGATTCGAAAATCCAATATGGCCACCAGGCAACCATCTTTGATTCCCCCATGAAACATTGTTATCGCCATTTCTCAGGAAGTACTACATGGATCTTTCTCAAATTTGGTACACAAGGTTTCCCTTCGGGGCTAGTTGTGCAAGGCACCTTTTTCGGAAGGGAGGGAATTTGGCTTAATGTCACACTCAAATTTGTTTCACTCATATGGTGACAGTCAGTTTGGTTGGTGGAGGAAACCGGAGTACCCACCTTTTTCGGTCCGATTTGAAAACCAATATGGCAACCAGGCGGCCATCTTAGTTTTCCCCATGAAACTTTGTTATCGCGATTTCTCATGAACTACCGCGTGGATCTTTCTCAAATTTGGTACTTAGGTTCCCCTTGGGGTCTAGTTGTGCAAGATACCTTTTCTGGTCCGATTCGAAAATCCAATATGGCCACAAGGCGGCCATCTTGGATTTCCCCATGAAAATTTGTTATCGCGATTTCTAAGGAACTACTGCATGGATCTTTCTCAAATTTGGTACAGAGGTTCCCCTTGGGATCTAGTTGTGCAAGATACCTTTTTTGGTCCGATTCGAAAATCCAACATGGCCACCAGGCAGCCATCTTGGATTTCCCCATCGAACATAGTTATCGTCATTTCTCAGGAAGTACTACATGGATCATTCTCAAATTTGTTACACAGGTTTCCCTTGGGGTCTAGTTGTGCAAGATACCTTTTTCGGTCCGATTTGAAAATCCAATATTGTCACCAGGCGGCCATCATAGTTTTCCCCATGAAACTTTATCGCGATTTCTCAGGAACTACTGCATGGATCTTTCTCAAATTTGGTACACAGGTTTCCCTTGAGGTTTAGTTGTGCAAGATACCTCTCCTGGTCCGATTCGAAAATCCAATATGGCCGCCAGGCAGCCATCTTGGATTCTCCCATGAAACATTTATATCGTCATTTCTCAGGAACTACTGCTTGAATCTTTCTCAAATTTGGTACACAGGTTCCCCTTGGAGTCTAGTTGTGCAATATACCTCTCCTGGTCCGATTCGAAAATCCAATATGGCCACCAGGCAGCCATCTTGGATTCTCCCATGAAACATTGTTATCGTCATTTCTCAGGAAGTACTACATGGATCTTTCTCAAATTTGGTACACAGGTTTCCCTTGGGGTCTAGTTGTGCAAGACACCTTTTTCGATCCGATTTGAAAACCAATATGGCGACCAGGCGGCCATCTTGGATTCCCCCATGAAACATAGTTATCGTCATTTCTCAGGAAGTACTACATGGATCTTTCTCAAATTTGGTACTCAGGTTTCCCTTGGGGCCTAGTTGTGCAAAACACCTTTTTCGGGCCGATTTGAAAATCCAATATGGCCACCAGGCGGCCATCTTAGCTTTCCCCATGAAACTTTGTTATCGCGATTTTTCAGGAACTACTGCTTCGATCTTTCTCAAATTTGGTACACAGGTTCCCCTTGGGGTCTAGTTGTGAAAGATACCTTTTTTGGTCCGATTCGAAAATCCAATATGGCCGCCAGGCAGCCATCTTGGATTCTCCCATGAAACATTTATATCGTCATTTCTCAGGAACTACTGCTTGAATCTTTCTCAAATTTGGTACACAGGTTCCCCTTGGAGTCTAGTTGTGCAATATACCTCTCCTGGTCCGATTCGAAAATCCAATATGGCCACCAGGCAGCCATCTTGGATTCTCCCATGAAACATTGTTATCGTCATTTCTCAGGAAGTACTACATGGATCTTTCTCAAATTTGGTACACAGGTTTCCCTTGGGGTCTAGTTGTGCAAGACACCTTTTTCGATCCGATTTGAAAACCAATATGGCGACCAGGCGGCCATCTTGGATTCCCCCATGAAACATAGTTATCGTCATTTCTCAGGAAGTACTACATGGATCTTTCTCAAATTTGGTACTCAGGTTTCCCTCGGGGCCTAGTTGTGCAAAACACCTTTTTCGGGCCGATTTGAAAATCCAATATGGCCACCAGGCGGCCATCTTAGCTTTCCCCATGAAACTTTGTTATCGCGATTTTTCAGGAACTACTGCTTCGATCTTTCTCAAATTTGGTACACAGGTTCCCCTTGGGGTCTAGTTGTGAAAGATACCTTTTTTGGTCCGATTCGAAAATCCAATATGGCCACAAGGCGGACATCCTGGATTTCTTCATGAAGATACCTTTTCTGGTCGGATTCGAAAATCCAATATGGCCACAAGGCGGCCATCTTGGATTTCCCCATGAAACTTTGTTATCGCGATTTCTCATGAACTACTGCATGGATCTTTCTCAAATTTGGCACAAAGGTTCCACTTGGGGTCTGGTTGTGCAAGATACCTTTTCTGGTCCGATTCGAAAATCCAATATGGCCACCAGGCAGCCATCTTGGATATCCCCATGAAACATAGTTATCGTCATTTCTCAGGAAGTACTACATGGATCTTTCTCAAATTTGGTACACTGGTTTCCTTGGGGTCTAGTTGTGCAAGACACCTTTTTCGGTCCGAATTGAAAATCCAATATGGCCACCAGGCGGCCGTCTTAGTTTTCCCCATGAAACTTTATCGCGATTTCTCAGGAACTACTGCATGGATCTTTCTCAAATTTGGTACAGGTTCCCCATGGGGCTTAGTTGTGCAAGATACCTTTTCTGGTCCGATTCGAAAATCCAATATGGCCACAAGGCGGCCATCTTCGATTTCCCAATGAAACTTTGTTATCGTGATTTCTCAGGAACTACTGCTTGGGCCTTTCTCAAATTTGGTACACTGGTTCCCCATAGGGGTCTAGTTGTGCAAGATACCTTTTCTGGTCCGATTCAAAAATCCGATATGGCCACCAGTCAGCCATCTTGGATTTCACGATGAAACTTTGTTATCGTGAATTCTCAGGAAGTACTGCATGGATCTTTCTCAAATTTGGTACACTGGTTCCCCTTGGGGTCTAGTTGTGCAAGATACCTTTTCTAGTCCGATTCGAAAATTCAATATGGCCACCAGGCAGCCATCTTGGATTTTCTCATGAAACATTGTTATCGTCATTTCTCATGAAGTACTACATGGATCTTTCTCAAATTTGGTACACAGTTTTCCCTTGGGGTCAAGTTGTGCAAGATACCTTTTTCGGTCCGATTTGAAAATCCAATATGGCCACCATGCAGCCATCTTAGTCTTCCCCATGAAACTTTATCATGATTTCTCAGGAAGTACTGCATGGATCTCTCTCAAATTTGGTGCACAGGTTCCCCTTGTGGACCAGTTGTGCAAGATACTTTTTCGGTCCGATTCGAAAATCCAATATGCCCACCAGGCGGCCATTTTGAATTTCCTCATGAAATTTTGTATTCTTGAATTCTCAGGAATTGCTGCATGGATCTTTGTCAAATTTGGTACACAGGTTTCTCTTGTGGTGTAGTTGTGCAAGGTAGCTTTTCTGGTCCCATTTCAAAATCCAATATGGCCACCAGGTGGCCATCTTGGATTTCCCATGAGACTTTGTTATTGCGATTTCTCAGGAATTATTGCATGGATCTTTTCTCAAATTTGGTACACAGGTTCCCCCTGGTGTCTAGGTGTGCAAGATATCTTTTTCGGTCCGATTCGAAAATCCAATATAGCCACCAGGCGGCCATTTTGGATTTCCCCAAGAAATTTTATCGTGATTTCTCAGGAAGTGGTGCATAGATCTTTCTCAAATTTGTTATACAGGTTCCCCTTGTGGTCCAGTTGTGCAAGATACCTTTTTGGTCCGATTCGAAAATCCAAGTTACGCTTCAAATTAATACTGTATTCCCGAGTTGTGACGTTGCATCACAAGAGTCGGCTTATCAAACGATGGGGCATATTCTATATATTGACTATAGAGAATATCCATACTTTTACCTTCCATATCAAGGAGTTCAAATGATTCCGAATTAAAATGTATTTCTTCAAATTTTAAATCAGTTTACTTTAGTCCATGTCGTTGCAAGTGAACTGCCCCACCGTTTTGTCTGCCGAAGGGACGTCACTCTTGTGAAACAACGTCACAACTCGACAACTGTAGACTACTGCGTGTTTCGATCCAAGGGAGATAATCAGGGCTCATGCCAAAGTGTCAAAGAGATTAATCTTCGCTTCCAGTACCCAATGATGACACGTGCAAAAAATAAATACTACAAAACGAAGACGAAGGATCCTCCGGACATTCATTTCAGACTAACTTTGCTCATTTCACTTGTACTATAACAACCGACATCAAAAACAGTTTCTAGAAATCTTGAAACTCCTGAACCTTAGATAGATAATATCCTGGTGTTTTCCAGTGTCCCTTTTTCGATCAAATTCGAAATTCTGCGAACAAAATTACAAATCAATCGTTTGTTCTTAGTAACAGTGGACAAAAAGATCCTCTTGTCATTAGCTTACAATTATCAGACAATGGTGGGCGCCAAGATCCTTCAGGATCTCTCGTTTCTTCGTAAAAGTGCTCAAAGTATTTTATCCCAAATAATTTGATATTTCACAAATTCACCAGGCATTTTCAGCGAAGAAAATTGGGAAAATCGTCTACAACATGACTTATTTTTGGAATATGATGTCACTGTGATGTTATCACGGCCGTCATCTTGGATTTTGTGATAGCGCTTGAACCAGTAATACAGTTTGGCAAATATCAGCTTCCCAGCTTGAAGGATAATCAAAATAACGAAGCTGTTGGGAGCTTCTTTGAATAACAATATTGCCCCCCCCCCCCCCGATGCCCTTTTGGGGGCCAGAAGGCATCACAGAGCCCACAGCAACGGTCACCACTTGTAATATTATTCTATATGCCTAAAGTGATGATTGCGCCAAGTTTGGTGCTTTGGACCAGCGTGTCACGATCTTCCCAAAATATGGCCCTAAGCCAACTCACTATAATAACAATAAAAAAGAACAACAAAATCTGTAGTTTAGCTTATAAAGATATAACAGACATTTGCATTACGTTAGTTAATTAATATATAAAAGGCATTTCCGTATGTTCTTCAGTTAAGATTTAAAGATATAAAAGGATATAAGCTATACATAAAAATGGTCACATGAATGTAAAATCATATACATGCACGAATTCTGTAATGGACAGGATTCGGCATTTTCAGTTACGTCAGTCATATTTGGGGGCTATTTGGGAAGTGAGCAACTTATCATAATCATACTCATGACTCCATAATCGGTAAGTGATTAGTGGCGAGAAATAATTGTCTGAGAAAAAAATAAACAAAAAATAAACATATTTGATAACTTCTGAATGAATGATTAACGAGGTGCTTGACATTCATTATCCACATGCACCCAGTAGAATAAGGGAGTTACAGGGATTGGGCTTTACGCTCCTTATCTCATGTACCATGTTAGACATGACCATGAGAAAGTAGTAGTAGTAGTAGTAGTAGTAGTAGTAGTAGTAGTAGTTGCGAACTCTGCTTCCGACTTCATCTCCATCACTGCAACTGTATTCAGCCGCTGTGTATATTTCTTACGACAGGTACAGTGTGGTGTTAAACTGTTTAACATGTATATCTTCGGTTATGGACATAATTTGGGAAATTTATTTCACCATAAATGTGACATCACCCTCACTCTAAATAATAATGAATAATGGTTTTATACTTATACTACTGATATCGCAAGATACCGGGAAACTACATGTTTTGCCGGCGCAGTTTCGCTTTTTCAGGTTCGAACTTCACTTTCCCTCAAAAATCAATTCCGTACATTTGAAGGAATCAAAGAAATAAATAGGTATGTGCTCCACCACTAGTTGCATAAGTACAATATTATAATGTAAAAAACTGTCACATCTGTGATATTAGCCATGAGACTGCCAAACACTACCTTTTATATTGCCCGATTTTTACTGACCCGCGTAAATTCCTGCTCACAAAAGTTGTAAATATCTTTAGTCCTGGTGTACACTACTCTATGTATCAAGATTTCTTATCAGATCATTTGCTAGATATCCTATTACGTGACGAAGATTCGTTCTCTTTGAAAGAAAACACAAAAATATTTGAAGCTGTTTTTGAATACATAAATGCTACTGGGCGTTTTAACGTTCGTGAAGTTAGAGAGCAGTTCACAGTTCCCAGTTCACAATTCAGTCGGCGATTCAGTGGACCAGTCATTATTTGGAATATGAATAACATTCTGACGTATATCTCCTAAATTAAGATAGGGTCTTCATATTTGGCAGTTATACAACACTAGTCAAGTCCTACACGCTGACCTAATTAGTTTCCACTTCCGCCGCTAGGGGGCGGTGCTGTGAATAGCCGATTGATAGAATTTGAATAGCCTACTGGCCTATATCTCCCGATCTATAGTGGATAGGGCCTCCATATTTGGCAGTTATACAACACTCGTCAAGCCCTACACGCTGACCTAATTAGTTTCCACTTCCGCCGCTAGGGGGGCGGTGCTGCGAATAGCCGATTGATAGAATTTGAATAGCCTACTGGCCTATATCTCCGGATCTATAGTGGATAGGGCCTCCATATTTGGCAGTTATACAACACTCGTCAAGTCCTACACGCTGACCTAATTAGTTTCCACTTTCGCCGCTAGGGGGGCGGTGCTGCGAATTGCCGTCTGATAGAATTTGAATAGCCTACTGGCCTATATCTCCCGATCTATAGAGGATAGGGCCTTCATATTTGGCAGTTATACAACACTCGTCAAGTCCTACATGCTGACCTAATTAGTTTCCGCTTCCGCCGCTAGGGGGCGGTGCTGTGAATAGCCGACTGATAGAATTTGAATAGCCTACTGGCATATATCTCCAGATCTATAGTGGATAGGGCCTCCATATTTGGCAGTTATACAACACTCGTCAAGTTCTACACGCTGACCTAATTAGTTTCCACTTCCGCTACTAGGGGGCGGTGCTGCGAATAGCCGACTGATAGAATTTGAATAGCCTACTGGCCTATATCTCCGGATCTATAGTGGATAGGGCCGCCATAGCGGCGGAAGTGGAAGCTAATTAGGTCAGCGTGTAGTACTTGACGAGTGTTGTATAACTGTCAAATATGGAGGCCCTATCCACTATAGATCCGGAGATATAGGCCAGTAGGCTATTCAAATTCTATCAGTCGGCTATTCGCAGCACCGCCCCCTAGCGGCAGAGGTGGAAACTAGTTAGGTCAGCGTGTAGGACTTGACGAGTGTTGTAAAACTGCCAAATATGAAGACCCTATCTGCCTTAATTTAGGAGATATACGTCAGAATGTTATTCATATTCCAAATAATGACTGGTCCACTGAATCGCCGACTGAATTGTGAACTGTGAACTGCTCTCTAACTTCACGAACGTCGTTTTCCGATATTGTTTTTCTCGTTTTCAATTTTTGTAGAATAATTATACTAGGAATTATTGTTACCCTATTATAGCCCAATGCCCTTTTTCATTGTTAACTTCCCCTCCCTTCCCTTCCCCGTCGTGATATAGCTGAAAAAATGTTGAAAGCGACGTTAAACCCTATTCACTCACTCACTCCTTTCATTGTTAATATCCTTTTTTATGCAATCAAACGAAAACATGTACATTCTACATAAGGATGTATTTAATCATGGCCAGCCATCGATATTATGAAAATATCTACTGTAGAGAAAACCACCCTTGTGGCTATTAAAACGGTAAAACTGGGAAGCGTTGAGGCAAAGTCAAAGTTTTGGTCGACACTTGTATTAAAACGGATAACATGCAGAAAACAGTAACTTGTACATAAAACACACAAAGTCCAGTTGGGAGAAATACAATTTGCCTGACAAAGATCGGGTCTCCCAATCTCGGGCTCTTCATATACACAAGTATATGACTTACCTAGTCTGACAAAACAATACATAAAATATGGCATCTAAAAATGTGACAGACTTCCCAAATACCTTCCCCGTAATTAAACGGCTAAAACAACATTTTATTCCCGCTTGACTTTCAACAGGTTTAGGTATATGTATATTCAATTAGATTCCAATAAAGCGACAGGTCTTTATGTCATAAATTGAAATAACATTGAGACCTAATTTTACAAACTTAATTATTCGTTTGGCTAATGCAGTTCTCACGTGTCATTTTCACTTGCCGATGACTTCAATAATTTCAGTATATTAACTTCTAAAATCCAATCACCATAAACCACAACTTTCCTAAAAAATTCAGTGAAATGTGACGAAAAATACATTGTACCAAAGTGTTGCCTGTAAGCTGTGGAGGAGTATAATATAGTTTTGTGAAAATTATGCATATCACAGAATTTCATAGTAAATAAAGTTGTCCCATCCGAGTTTATCCAAGCTGTGATTTGAATTTTTAGTAAACATATGCAATTCATGAAAGAAATGGCGGGAATAAAATGCCTATGTATGGTTTCAGAACAAACGCATCCTCCAACTTCCAGCGAGTAAATGAAAATTGCAGAACAAAGTAGGTTCTCTTCACAGCCTCGCTGTGGAAATTCGAAGCGTTTCGAACACGGGTTGCCGATATTCGGCTTCATAGCGGAGGTGTCTCTTTTCAATTGGAATCCTCGTATTTCTCACTGCGGCGATATATTCTTCTGTACAGTGTAGGCCCCTACTGGCTGTTACTTTGCTGCACATAGTCTGTCGGGTGAATATGTAAATTAATCAACTTATCAAATACTTTTTGAATATTTTTTTAATAAAACTTTTGTGAAATTGACATCACATTTGACATTTGAAATTGATATTCGAACTTTATTATTTCCAAATTAAATAATTTGAATTTCCACGCTGTTACACTACGTTGCTTTTGTGTTCTAATTTGTGGGAGCGAGAGGGGGGAGGAGGGGTATTAAGGTTGCACATTCATTACCGGTACCGTATCCGATGTAGCATCATCGTTTTCAAGCATATCAAGGATTACAGGCCTAGGCTAAATCCGTGGGCATACGTTATAACTGTTTAAATGTCACTGTTGTAACAAAACGCAATATGGTGATTTCCGATTATATGACTTAATTACTCATTTGTTTCTTATCACTGCAAATTATGCGAATGTCCTCCGGGAAAAAAGGTGTATCACACAGAATTTCCACATACTAGATTAACAGAATTTCAGTCATCATCTCATATATTTCGGTCCATTTTCTCAATTCCTGACAACACAGGTGCGAACAGCGATGGCTTCGTCAAGTTCCATGACGTCACAACACGAATGTGACCGCCACAAATGATGACGTTTCCGTTCTAATGACGTGGCTCATAAAAGACCACCTTGACGTCAAAGCGTTATTCACCGTGAAATGCAGCACTAAATTTTTTTGGGAGGTACTTCCGTTTCAGAGCATTCACATCCTCCATTTTTGCCCCGTGGGGCTCCCGGGGATTGACATGTCGTCGTGCACACTACAGGTCATGTTAAGCATAGGCCTCAGCCCCTGAGTGAGCTTGTCGAATGAGGCGACTAACTGTGGCACCCGTGAGTTTTTCGGGTGTGAAAAGGAATAGGACCACACCCATTGGGTCCCGGTTCTTAAAAGGAATAGGACCCTACCCGTGTGGTTTCCGGGTGTGAAAAGGAATAGGAACCAAACGTCGTGATATGACTGAAATAGTGTTGAAGGCGACGTTATATCATATTCACTCACTCACTCACCCCATGAGGGATTTTCTTGCAATTTCACACACATAATCCTGATAAAATGGTCTTTGTCGTAGCAAAAACCAGAAACGTTACATGACGACTGAACTGAGCATTTATTGTAAAAACTGTACACCTCGATAATTCGAGACAGTTTTACTGCACATACCTCTCGGGCAAAAAGAATATATATTTTAATCCTGGTAATGTATACAACGCTGAATAGAAACAATAATCCTAACCACATGTTTTATCAATGCGATACCATTACATTATTCTCCGTAGATCCTGTAAGTCTTGTCAAATACTAAAAGTGTCTGGCAAAAAAATGTGAAGAAAAATTTCATCCACAGCCATCGCTGTCATCATAATAGGATACGCGAAATATCGATGATTTTGATGCGCACTCGAAGTGGTCGCCAGACTGAAAGTGCCCGTGTAAGTGTAAACGCACTGGTATTTTTTGGTCCGGCCCGGTCCTGGTCCGGGCTAGTTTTACCCGGATAAAAACGTTGTAGTGTAACCGCGCCTTTTGTGTCTAAATTCAAACACATTTTTGAATGTGAAAGAATTTGAAAGATACTGTGGTGTGTGTGCGATGCCATGAAAAACAGCAACGTCTGCAGCACTATGCTGAACAGCTCGTGGATATGATTGCAACGAGTTGGAAACGTAAATTAGTTTTTCCATAATTTGATGGTACGGATTTAAATCCAGTTCGTGAGCAGGAATCCATGTGTTGAACCTATTTGGCAGGTTCTTCCAGTTAACCAAACATTCTGTTGCTCGTTTATTCTGACAACGCTTCAAAATGTTTTCTGGAATTTTAATACTATCTGTGCCATCGGTGTAGTTTTCAATTATTTGCACCTTTTCGTCTATCGTAGTTTTGATCATTTGTGGCATTTCTGTGGTGCATAGATCAGCTTGGATAGAGGCTAAATTTGTCCTGCAAATAAGTAACACATTCAGTTTGTGTTGTAGACGTACTCATTGATTTTAACGTAGTAACGGAGTTGACGGGAGTAGCCCGACCATCGATAACACCGAAATTCTGTTGTCCTTCCCACACTGGTGTCGAGGACTTGCTGGACGCCACTCGCTTGATGTGCGTCATCAAAGTTGCTTATCGCGACGTAGCTTTGAGGGAGGGAATTTGGCTTAATGTCACACTCAAGTTTGTTTTGATGGTGATTTGTGTCGCACTGTGGCGACGGTGGTGGCTGGATTAAGTTTAACGGACTTACCACAGGTAAATGTTAATTGAATAGCTTCCGTGTTTCTGTGCTCCACATTCCAGCTGGTCGGTTGTAGATTCAGTCCCAGCATGTTGGGAATAAGGAACACGTCAAGAGTTGGTTGTGAGATGGTCATCGTCAGTTCCGGAATAGATGATGCTTTAAAATGTCACATGGTAGAGGTATATTCATTGCTGGATTCTCCATTTCTCTTGGTGTTAAAATAAATTATAAATGTGAATAACAACAACAACGATGGTTTGCTACTGTCCACTCCTGTTCTCAGCATTGGTGGGAATTCTCTTAGTCTGATTTATAATGACTTCGATCAATTTGGCAAATATTATCCTTAGAAAATGAGAAATTCCCACAAGAATTTAAGCACAATGTACATGGGTGGATAATAACAAACCTGTGTTGTCCTACACATTGATGATTCATCCTTGTACATCATCGCGTTGATCCAAGAACTTGAAGGATACCGTATTTGGAGCAAACGCTTTGCAAAACCATTCGTGTGGTCACGATTAATATAACTAGTGTGAAATATGACATCCATGGCATGAACAAAGACGACTCATGGTAGTAACTAAATAGCAGACAGGCTGATGTAATATCAAAATCACACGCATGCGCCGAAGATCTCACGGCCACGTGGTGAGGCGATCAGGGGAATCATGTGGAGAAACTGGGAAATCGTGACCAACGAATCCCTGGGGTATCTTGTCGAGAACCAGGGGTCTCTAACTTCCAGATAACCTTTCCGGCATCATAGTGATTCCTCTGGGGAGTCGTTCTGAAACCTATGGGAATATACCCGAGAACCAGGGGTCGCCAGCGTCTAGATACCCCTTTGTGCATCATGGTAAATCCTCTTTTTCTCTCAGTTCACGCTTGGAAAAGAGAATAACCACGTATGAGAAAACCAGTGAAATACCACGTATGGAAATCATTTTATCACGCGTCGCATTTCCGAGTTTGATGATTGGATGATAAACACCACGCGTGTTAAATAATTTCCATTAGTGGTATTTCCAATTCAATCATAGGTGGATATTTTAAACACGTGGTAAATAATTTCCACTTGTGGTATTTCCTGATTGAATAATTGATCGAATTATCCACACGTGGTAATTACCAATCAAACCAGTGACTGTATTTTCCACGTGTGGAAAATAGAATTACCACGTGTAGAAAACCAGAAGTTATGACACTGATGGCTTTCCATAGTCGACTCTTACTTAGTCCAACCAAAGCACCAGAATTTTGAGCGTAGCATGCTGCCCTTCGCGTACAAGAATACGGCATGCAGTGATTTGGGTTAGAGGTACAATAATAAGCCGTTATTGGGAACCGAGTCTATTACCTCTTCTAACCCCACCGTCTGACTTTATCGACCAGGGGCCCTCGGTGGCCGAGTGGTCTAAGGCGCTTCGCTGGTGACCGTTAGCCTCACACCGCTGAACCGACAGGGGTTCGATCTCAGCTGGTCCATGTGTGAAAGTTTGTCCAGTTACTTGCCGAAGGGCGGTGGTTCTCTCCGGGTACTCCGGCTTCCTCCACCAACCAAACTGACTGTCACCATATGAGTGAAACAAACTTGAGTGTGACATTAAACCAAATTCCTTCCCTCCTTCTAACCCCACCAGGATATTTGTGGCTTTAACCCTAGCCTAGCTTATCCCTTAGTACGGGGGATGAAACTTGCCACACTTTGATGTTGGCAAGATGGCCTCTCCGATGAGGCAAAAGTGATATCAATTTCCCAAAAGACATTTTTTTAGATTTTTTTACTTCTCTTTCTTCACAAACCTGAATGATAAAATAGTAACTAATAATGAGAAGTGAAATAAAACAAGTTTGTCCACTTTTATCAGAAGAAAAGCAACATTTTGAGAAAAAATGACGAAAATATCACTTTTCTGGTGCCCAAATGACCACCTTTTTGCATTCACCCATGATTCTCTGCTCGGCGGGGTTATGGTAATAGGCTTAAAATAACCCCAATTTGATAATCTACAAAGTCACGAAGTTGCAGCTTTTGATTTTGTGGGTAAAACGTTTCGTTTATTGGGATATAGTGCTAAAGCTAGAAAATTTTGATTTTGTCCAATGTACTCTTTTTCTCCTCGTACACAAAATGTGTTGGTACGGTTTTGCGAAAAACTCCAATGCGCAAAAGTCCCACTTTTCACCATCTAAATTACATATTAATCTTCATAGGGATGGAGAAACCACAAGTCGTCCAGTAGCTCGCTCTTTCTCTAGCCTTTATTCACGATGGCAGAAAATAAATGACACAATGTATGGGTGTAGTTAGAAATTTATCGCCTCGAAAAAGCGAAATTGACGCGACCACGACGTTGCACGGTATCTCTTGCCCCGTAAAAAAATATAAACAATCGACCGTTCTAAAACAATTACCTCAGATAGATTCATGCATATAGGACAAACTCAACTGAATATTGCAATACGCTACAATTGATCTACAGAGATCTGAAACTTCATGAATGTATCATGAGGGTGTTCTGGTTTATGTATGACTGTATTTGCAAAATAATATCATGGAATATGATTATAAAATCTTTGCGGCTTTGACAATTTGCAACAGGTTTTTTTGGAAACTGATATATTCAAATAGATCTCTGGAGAATAACTAAGAGTCCTTTATGTTGCTCAGTCTGCTGCTATATTCAAAATATCTATTTCAGGAGAAAAATGAGCATACTACGCTATCGTCTGCTTGTGTTTGCCCGAAGGCTAAATAATGAATGATGGACAAGACGCTTGTATCTTATCATATGCAAAATTCCCACAACCGAATAGCTATCTTGAACCAGCAGGTTTTTAGAGCAATTCTAACCTAATATCTATAAAAAAAATTCTTTCTACCTTTGTTCGTCAGATCTGATGGACAAAAATACAAGGGAATGTCATTACCAAGCACCATAACTCGGTGGGTTATTCAAGCCGTCAGTGTCAGTCCCAACAGTGGATTATGCGTGTCATCGCCGCTTAATGTCACGGTGTTCAAAGACTTATTTATGGATGTGCGGCTACCGGCCAGAGCAGTAAGGAATGAACAGCTGGAAGTCAAGGTTATCATATACAACTACTACAATGATAAAAAAATGGTAAGCTGATTAACTGGGTTCAAATATTTTTGTTTTGGTAAGTTGATGAACTGGGTTCGAACATTTTATCGCCCACTTCCCTTATATGTGTTGTAATTCCAGTATTTTCTTAATCTCGGAAGTTGTAAAATCGGGTACCCGCCTTCAGTATTATTTCAGTGAAATTTTACTTGTTGGCAACGTGTTTTAATACAGTCTTGGTGAACACCGACCTATTGTGATTTAACCCAATGTCCGAGAATTATTGATCCAATTTTAGTAAGGTAGGTCATTTAATATTATGAGGGATAGGGAAGGTAATTACTTTCAATACCTGTATTCTTGTTTAGCCATTCTTTCCCGAATATCATATCATCGATGGTCAATTTCACGTGGACCATTCACTGTTGAAATAGACATGTTGTTTTCTGAGGACGTGAGGCTTTTGGGGGGCCCCGACTTTCAGGTTGGAAATACGCCTTTTATTCATCTGACAAAGCTCTTCGAAATCCAAGAGATGATGTAATAAGCTATACTTCTTTATGCCGATACATTTTCAAAAATATATTCTTTATTCTTCTATGGAGCTCCATGTAGCATTTCTTCTTTCGTCTTAAAGACGGGAAATTGTACAATACGGGAGAATCGGCGGAGCAGTTACTATCGGCCACAGCAATTTCCCATGAATACCTCCCTAACATTCCACATATTTTATTCTGTTTGCCCTCTCAGTATGAAATAATAACTTGGAATGGCTGAATTATCTTTCTTTATGTTCCGGTAATCAGCATGTCACGCTGTTTCAAATTACGAGGTATTTCTGTTCGGCCGAATATGACGGGATTAGCTAATAACAACAATTTTGAGGTTTCCGCATAAAATCAGGCCCAGTTATCAACACTGTATCACATGGGTGAGGTTTTTGGAACAGCAAACATTTGAGGATTCCCATTGTTCACCTTTCCCTGAGGTAAAGAAGGAACTAATGTACCGATTCCGTCGATTGGTAATATCCGTACCACGAATGTCTCGGACTATGGGACAAGCTAGCTATGCGATTGGTAGCTGAAAATCGGTAAATGAGCGCCCACCATTCATTTCGTGTGCAAAATATCAATTTCGTGCAAAATAAAATTTCATGCCATTCCTCCGCATTTCAGAATTTTCTTAATCTCGTAAGTTATAAGATCGGGCGTCCCCGTTGGACATTGTTTCAGTGTCACAGTCAGCTGTCACTAACACCTTAAGAAAGAAAGTAAGAAACGATTCAGAAGTTTTGTCACCCAGACTGCTCCGTATGTTAGGAAATAAGTATAATCTAGATATAACAATAAAAATATTTTCATCGGACATTCTTTACAATATATCGCCGGGATGAAAATGATATAGACCTTCACCTTCTGAGAAGAATTATGTTTCTCGTGAAAATGCTTAAAGCGGTCAATGAGAAATATAGCACGCCTAAAATTCCAGGGGCACAGGTATAACCCTCCCCTCCCCCCCACCAGACAAAACCCTACTGACGAAACAAAAACCCTACTGCGAAAACCCCACGGACAACACCCCTATCAGACAAAACTCCCACCAGATAAGTCACCCACATTAATTGTAAAACAAGGAAAGAACAAATGCAAATATTTAACAGGAAATTTGTTTCTGTTCAGCCACATACATATAGCTTAACAATATATACAGGCAACTATTGAATTAGGATCAGTTTCATCTATGTGTAAGAAGTAATTTATCTAATCCTTATTTATCATACTGATTTGTCATCCCTAAAGCCTACGCAGACATTTCGCGTTCGAAGGTCCCTGGTCGCTAGTGTAGTTGAAGGTTTCCTCTGGCATCATGCAAACAGATGTGTTGATATAGCAGCTACCTCTTTTAGGAGGCAACGGATTGCTGTTTAAAACTTGTTTAAATTGATCATCATATCTACTTTACATGCAATAGTTGCATAAAGTTTGATTTTATAGTGGTCGATTCGAAGATGTAAAATCATAATTGTTAAAGGAATAGACAACCTTTGATAAGCGTATATTGCAAATGAAAGAACAATTCCAGGAGTGTCCAAAACGATTTTTATTTCAATTTTGCAATTTTTTCCAACCGAATAAGAAGCCGTCAATGATAAATTCTGTGGCTTGTAAGGGCGCCGCCATTACGGCAAGTTTAGTGACGTCACTGGGCCGCAGAACACTGCAGTGAACTGGGAGGAAACACAGTTTGCCATGCACTGGAATAATCGCAGCCCAATAGGCCAGCAGGTGTGGATACATTCTTGTATTCTGTACCCTGTAAATACTGGCTAATGTTTGTACAATAACAATGATCTTATCCTTGTTGAGAAATCGGGGTTGATCTGTCGTCTAGACTGTCTAAGTGTAAAAAAAAACACAGCATCGAGTTGTCTGATAAAATATGCTTTCGTTATAGGCTAATACTTTTCAGCTGATCACTATACGCCAACATGCGTCAACATAATTCGGCAGTAACTCACTGAGATTGTTTAATGTAACCGAAATTGGGAATAATTCTGATTTCTGTGTTACCAATTCAAAGAATCGAGCCTCAACAAAGACCGGCACTCAGCCAGAAAACGAAACTAAATCTGCCTTAGCTGGAGGCTCATTTCTCCGGGAAAAGATTGTCCGGAGATTTTTCTCACCGTTGAACTGTTACCGAAAGAAACTGTTCAGCATGACACGGCCGTTAAACACCCACCCAAATATCTAGCGTGCGAGAAAATTTACCTGAGAAAGTTTATGGAATAAATCCTTGTCAGCTAATGTCAGCACTTGCACATGTGCTCGTCTGATCGTTTCCTAACAGGACATCTCACAACAGAGCCGACTAAACGAAATCCGCGATCCGGCCGGCTTCTACGGTATATACATTGTACATCCTCGACCGATTTCTACGGTAGATCGTCTTCAATGGGCTCGAACACGCCTGACACTTCTTGTATCCCTCGACACTGCCCCCAAGCAGCGTAGATGAAAGCATGGTTTCGCCCAGCCAGCCATTGTCATCAGTCAGGTTAAAACTCCAGGAAATGCAAGGCGTCGGATACTTGGAAAAAGTTGAAAATCACTTGCTGCCATGTTTGCTCTCTGGCCCATTGACGTCATGAGCTAGTTGTCACGTGAACATCACTCGGCCGCTCATTGGTTAAACCATAAAGATGGCATAAAGATGGCGGCTCCCTTCATTCAACACATCTGGTTATTTTCCCAATGTTTGGGAGTATTTTTCTTCGTTAGAAAGAATCTCAAAAATAGGAAAAAAATATTTTTGGGCACAGTTTGGATTGTTCTTTCAGTCGCAGTTTACGTTTGCCAAATGTTGTCTATTCCTTTAAGAGACAAATGTCTACAAAATATTTCTTTACACAAGATGGGAGTTTTGTTCGTATTTTGTGCCATGGGGGATTTATTACGGTTCTTACAACAGCGTTAACTTTCAACATTACCAAATGACCTTTAGAATGGCAAAGAATTTCGACTGTTAATTCCATCGCAATAAAGAATTTGTTCAGCAGTATACTGTCCTTTCCTACGGTTCATAATCGAACTTGATCTTTAACTCTATCTGACCTGGGCTTTTTCGGACCTGTCCAGGCCGGGGGGTGACCCTCCTCAAATTATTTTTCTTACCCCAGAGGGCTGAAACTTACCACACTATACCCTTGGGTCAAGCTCTACCAGAAAATGTAAAAAAATCGACGATGGCCGCTTTGATGACGTCACAGTGACGTTATATTTAAAAATGGCACTTTTTGGTCATTTTAATTTCAGTCATCTTCAGGGATAAATTATAATATAATTATATTCCTGGAATATAATTATATTATAATTTATCCTTGGTCATTTTAAAGTCAGATTTTCCGAATTTTTTTTTTATTTATGCAATTTCCCCGCAAAACTCCTTGATAAATTAGTAAATATTAATGTGATGTGAAATAAAATAGTTATCGTCCTCTCTTCATCTCGGAAAGCAGAAATTTTGAAGAAATATGACAAAAACATCAATATGTTGGTACCCCACTTGGCCGCCATCTTGGATTTACTCATGATCCGCTGCTCGGGCCGTTATGCAAATAGGCTCGAAATGACCCCAATATGATAAACTATACAGTCACGGAGTTTCAGCTCTCCATTTTTTTGTCGTTCCGGAGATAGCGCCAAAAAAATTGTCATTAAGGCCTGGTCGAGTTAACAGAAGCCGTTGTCGTCTTCTGTTGTCGAATGTTTTGTCTCATTCAAGTCATGTTCATTTCCACTGCATTCGTCCATGGAGTTGACCAGTTTATGGACAACTTTCTGTTGTGTGTTGAATTACGTTGCAGTGTGGAACGGAAACGGAGCAATGCTGGACATTCGATGATGTGTCTAAAGGTCAACTGCTATGGTTGAAAATGCAGTGCATAAAATCAGACATTAATTTCAGAAACGAAGGAGGGGGATGTGAGAGATTTTTGACAGGTTGAAATTTAAAAAAAACCCACTAAATTATCAAGCGCGCATCATTTCATCTCAGAAAGATAGGAAACACCATTGAACTATGACTATTCCTTCAAACTAACTCGAAAAATATGATTTTGCGGAGCAAAATTGACCAAAAATGTAGTGGATTTCTTGAAGTAAAATTTGGAAATTGAAGAAAAGTAGTGACTGTTTAACTCACGAATAGTTGAATCATCTCTTCGTTGAGGGTAAACAAGAATGACCTACTTGAAAATGGCGTTTCATTTTTTTTCCTGCTCAGGTGGACTTTTCCGGCCTCGATGCATTAACCCTTTGCACATCGAACACCTGTCAATCAAAGTCAATCCGAATGAGACAGTCATTCAACGTGCTGTTGTTGTTGTTTCGATGGTTAATGTCATTTAGCTACACACGCTTATGCTCACCCATTCTCATCGACAAACGCGTTCAGAGACATGCGATCGGAATGCAAAACCATTCAGCTGTGAGGGCTACTCGGCGACTATCATCTTTGTTGTCTAAATTTGATGTAATTAGACGAATGATCTTTTTTCCCTCAGTTTCACCAAAATATCAAATCTCGCGCGATTTCTCGAGAAGCATGCGACTGGGTATTAGAATAAGGCGGCCCGAAAAAGTAGATCTCCAGAGAGGTTGACAGAAATGAATTTTTTGCAATGAAACTGTCGAATTAAATATTTTGTATGCTAAATATCACCCTATTTCACTGAATTATGATGCTGCTTTGATGTTTATACATGTTATGGGCGATATTTTCGACATGCCTATTTGGGCATGATGGCTCAAAGTGTTTGAAAGAGAAGCACGCTCTGTCACATTCCGAACTGTGTGAAATCGAAACGCCGAATTCGATCTCCATGTCAACAGATGGACTGAAAAGTATCTAACTGTGTATTTGTGGAAAATTGGAATTTGATATCTGCTATACTTTATTTTCTATTAAATTATCTTTATTTCTTTGTGACGTCGAGGCAAAATGGCGAGATTGCAGCGACCATTTGTGTATACGTGCGGAGTCAAAAATGTATGTAAGGCCATATGCTTCAGGCGAAATGGGTAGCTTTGCTCAAAGGTTCTCCAAAACTTAGTTGAGTCATTTCATTTTATTTATCATTTTCCTGGCCTGTTATACTATTTATTTTCTGAAATTTCTTTGTTATTTCATTTCATTTTGTTTCACAAAGGTATTGTAAACATCCTCTCCCCTCTCCCCCCAAAAAGAAATGCATCTTTGTCATTTCATGTCCCATGTATGTGTCATAAAATTTGGTCATTATAAGTGGAAATTTAGACTTGGCAAAAATTTTCGAAAGTCTAAAACATCCTGATTATCCTTAATGTTATCGGTGATTCAAGTCAACAAGATCTGATCGAACAGTTGTTCATTCCAATTTTTCACATGGCGAGGAGGCCAGACAAGGAAATGGAATCTATCAAACAACGGTTTCTGCTCGGATCGCTATATAATACCACACCAACTGTGGTCTCCTTACGACAAACACGGTCTCCACATTTCGTGTAATATGTAGACTCTCACGCCTTTAACTGGAAGCATTTAATTACATGGTTGTTCTGCTATATGCATTTCACCAAGAAGTCCACTGTTTTAATATAATGGATAAGAGCCGAATACTGCCTAACAAATTCTTTATTGCGATAGAATGAACATTCAAAATCCTTTGTCACTCTAAAGTTAATATGCTAATGTTGAAAGTTAACGCTGTTGTGAGAAACTTAATATCTGTGGTGATTTTGTATTTGGTGGTTTTGTCTTTGGAGGTTTTGGCATAGACCCTAAATTCCACCTAATAACGTCATAAATAGATAAATGCATATATAATGAGAAAAATATCTCAGTCTATATTGCGTCTATTTTCCGGAAATATCTGCTGCTGTAAAATAAGTAAGCCAGCAATAAGTTATCATAGCAACGACAATATTAATAGCAGCCGGATCCGATGGTAACAATCAGTGAAAATTTATTTGAAAATTTGTACTCTAGTATTATTTTTAATGCAGAAATAGTCTGTGCACCGCGTATGAAACTATTTCAACCGCGGAGGAAATTATTCTCCATGTTCCCAAAAATATTCGGAGTTTTCAATAAAATATCTAAAATTGAAAAAATGGCCCCTATGACTCACATCCCTATGACATCACTGGCCTTATTTGCAAATGAGAATTCCTGCGTATTTTATCAAACTTTGACTTACCGTATATATCTCCGTGCAAAAGACTACAATTTTTATTTGCCTATTGCCTGTTTCAACCTGATATAACATATCTTTAACTTAAAAATGCCCATATACTCACTGATAATAACAATGTCCCTTTCTACGAATAGGATTCATATTTTACAAATATTTATACCCGTTATCCCTCATTGAAAAAGTGCCTTTTTGTGTGGCCTAGGTAGAAACGAGAAGCTACTATCCCAAAACAACCGCTGAGATTGGTATCGGGTAACCCGGGTTATCATGGAATATTAGTAGTAGTGTAAGTGGATTTGAAGCCTCATTTCACCCGGATGTAGAGGTCATTTGGGGCGGAAACGAGGCGGGAGGAGAGGTCAAGTGCAGTATAGTTCCGGCAGAAGGACCAAAAGCTACCTCCAGCACAGGAGAGTTCCAATTGTTGGAGGGATGTATTCAGGATGTATTCATCCGCGGTGATGCGGTTTGGCCGCGGTTTTGGCGGTGATTCGGTCTCGAGAAAAAGTAGTCCCTAGATAAAATGGTCGGATGGGGTCGAGTGAGGTATCAAAGTGAAGCTTATGTGAAGGGGCATCTAATGGGCTGGGTGTGGGGTTGACATATCGGTCTTCTGCGCATGCGCGGTGGCCGAAGGGTATGAAAATAGTCGTTTTGGGATGTAGGAGAGTCCCTAATGGTCCAATGGGGTCGAGTGAGGTATCAAGGTGAAGCTTATGTGAAGGGACATCTGATGGGCTGGGTGTGGGGTTGAACTATCGGCCTTCTGCGCATGCGCGGTGGCCCAAGTGTATGAAAATAGCCGTGTTGGGAGCTAGGGGAGTTACTCATGGACCAATGGGGTCGAGTGAGGTATCAAAGTGAAGCTTATGTGAAGGGACATCTAATGGGCTGGGTGTGGGGTTAAACTATTGGCATTCTGCGCATGCGCGGTGGCCCAAGGGTATGAAAATAGCCGTGTTGGGATGTAGGGGAGCCCCTAATGGTCCAATGGGGTCGAGTGAGGTATCAAAGTGAAGCATTCGTGAAGGGCATCTGATGGGTTGGGTGTGCGGTAGGAATATCATTCTGCGCATGCGCAGATGCAATGCGGAGGTCTCGTCCAATCAGAAGCGAGTATTTCAAATCCGTCCCAGAGCTCTCGTCCAATCAGAAGCGAGTATTTTGACCCGGTGCATTATGGGACGTATCCAAGATGGCGGCACGTATGTTCAAGATGGCGGCACATCATCTCGTCCAATCAGAAGCGTGTATTTCAAATCCGTCCCAGAGCTCTCGTCCAATCAGAAGCGAGTATTTTGACCCGGTGCATTATGGGACATATCCAAGATGGCGGCACGTATGTTCAAGATGGCGGCACATCCGGTGTCGAAAACTGGCCATTTTGTCGGGATGTGGTCACCTAGTGTCGAAAACTGGACCCTGTATGAGTCCCGCTCTACGTGTTGGGGTCTAGGGGAGCCACGAGTGGTCCAATGGGGTCGAGTGAGGTATCAAAGTGAAGCATTCGTGAAGGGGCATCTGATGGGCTGGGTGTGGGGTTGAACTATCGGCATTCTGCGCATGCGCAGTCTGGCCGTAGTATAGAAATAGACGTGTTGGGGTGTAGGTGGGCTCCTCATGGGCCGATGGGATCGAGTGAGGTATCCATGTGAAGCCTAGGTGAGTGAGTTACACTAGGGTGTCGTATCCATTCTGCTGCGCAGCTCACGTGGGGTTTGTGACGTCACTTCAGGGGTTTTCACTAAAACCTACCTCCAAACATAGAAGAGTTCCAAATGTTTCCCCTTACACGTCCGTATGTTCAACCGCCGGGACCTTTTCCCGCCCCGCCCCGCCCCGCCCCGGCCGCAGCGCGCGCGCGCGTCATCACCGGCAGTGCGCGCGCGCGCGCGCGGGTCAAAAGGTCAAAGGTCACCTCCAGGTCAAACGGTCTTCCTTTCGGCAAGGTTCGGAGAATACATAGAACTTATAGTCATCAACTTAATCTATACGTGTTGGACGAGTCTCTTCACTCACCGTATACACGCACCTCAATGAAATGCCCGCTCCAAACCTAGACCAAAAACACGTACTTGGTCTGTGGGCTGATTTCATTGGCTCTCTATTTTACTATAGTGCGCTTGCATTCTAACATTGATGGGTTACATTTTGGCTCCGTTATAGGCCACTCATTGGCTAATACGGTGTTCAAAGCCAGGTTCATGCATTATGCTCATAGAACTTATAGTCATCAACTTAATCTATACGTGTTGGACGAGTCTCTTCACTCACCGTATACACGTACCTCAATGAAATGCCCGCTCCAAACCTAGACCAAAACACGTACTTGGTCTGTGGGCTGATTTCATTGGCTCTCTATTTTACTATAGTGCTCTTGCATTCTAACCTTGATGGGTTACATTTTGGCCCCATCCTACACCACTGATTTCAGTTTCACTGAATCTCCACATTGGGCATGGATGCATTAGGAATAAAACACACAAGACAGGGTTTTTTGGTGAGATCTCATTTTTTTATTCAGTGAACAACAACAACGTGAGAACAACCACGTGAAAACTGAAGCCCAGAACAAGGGGCTTGTAATTAATTGAAGCCCAGAACAATGGGCTTGCACAATGAAGCCCAGAACAAGGGGCTCGTAAACTTAAGCCCAGCACAGCGGGCTTGTAATTAACTTAAGCCCAGAACGGGGCTTGTACATTGAAATGATGGGCGGCCCAGTCATAGACGAGTACATCGCGGTCCTCGGCCTTGGGGTACTCGTCAAACATCTGTACGATGGTAGATAAGGGTCTTCCCCGGCATCGATGGTACAGGTAAAACAAGCAATATTGTCCGCACACGCTACTGGTCAGGCTTTGCAACGTTTGACTGTTCCAACACCACGTCTCTGTGCCTTGATCCATGAAGTCTGTTAAATCGGGATGGAGGGGTGGCAGGCCGTACGGGTCAAAGTATTCCCCCTGCTGTTCTGTCAAGTACACGGCCACCCAATGTTCACCGGGCCGATCCATCGGGTCCGTGTTGAAAACGTAAGCAGCAGGATACATACGGTCTAATGGGAACACATCTCGGGCGAACACCCCTTGAAAGACCATACGTGTCTCTGGGTCATTCTCAGAGCACGGTGGTTATCTGGTCTGTATCCATGTTAGGTGGAGAAGTCACACAGGACGTTGCGCGCCTTGTCCACTTGAATGATGTTGTCAAACTCGGCGTAGCAGATCACATTGACAGTGGTCGCCAGGGCTCGTGCAAAGTGGATTTCCAACCGTAAGTTGCCTTGCTTGGCCAGGGCCAGCTGATGGTCGTTCTCTAAGGTGGGGGTCAGATCGAAACAGAACAACGTGTATCCGTTAGCGTAGTCCTCCCGACTGATCATATTCCCTTCGTCCTGGTTGATTTGACCTGTCGCTGTAAACAGGCTCTGATAGGCTCGAATGAAATTCCTCCGCCCAAAGTTCGGTGTTAAGGCCGTGGCTGGCACCTGTTGTCCATCCACATGCAGGGCCACAAAATTGATGCCGAAATGTTGAAAGTCAAACGGATTCTCTGGGTAGGCTCCGCTGAAACTGGTATTTTCCACACAGGCCAGGATCAATCGCTTGGGTAGTTCCCCAGGAACAGGTTTTCTTTGTTGGCGCTCATATTTCCAGCAGACACAGAGAACACTTTGGTTTGCACACGTCGGATAGGGTACTGGGCTGGTTTTGTTTCCAAGGCTTTGAGGTGTCCCAATTGAACGGCTGGATTCGGTTTCACTTTTCAGACATACAGGACTGCGTCTTGGATGACAATCTTATAGTCACCTGCATGCCCGTCTATGTTAGTGGCCATCAAGGCGAAGGTCGGAGGCGCCCGTATCAGTCGGATTTTGATGGGGATCTTGTTCAAGAGGTACCGGTCTTGCATGAACATGTCTGCGTGCAGTCGACCCATGAGATCCACCGAGGCACTGTTCGCAGTGAAAGCCTTCCGTTTGTTATATCCCCATTGTCCACCGTGTCCATGTGCTCGGGCGTGTCCTTGTAGAATAAAGCGGTTGTCAGCTGAGATTTTTTTGCCTCTCGGCCATACGACAACAGTGTCTCGATGTAGGCTCGATAGGGGTACGTGTTGGTGGAGTCACTGATGAGTTTGTCGCTGAGAAAAATATCCACCTGCTGAAACATCGAGTGCAGCCAGAGATTCGTCGGGCCCACCGTTGCTTAGTCAGCGATTCTGGTGCCAGCTCCATTGACCACCTTGGCTTTCACATACAAGTAGGTATGGGCTAAATCCACATAGGCCGTATCCGCATTACTGATGGTGAACTCGATGGGCCCGGTTTCGTTGATGCTGGAGAGCGGGAGTTGCTCCACCCATAATCCTTGTTCGACACTGGTTTGTGTGGGCGGCACGGTCCACAAATCAAATTCACTGTTGGTGGAGGGGCAGGACTCGGCGTGGATCAAGGATATGTTTTAAGAAAAGATATCCTTTGTCTTCTTCGATGTGCGTCGTCGCTGGGTCGGTCGTCGACTGGTGCGTGGTCTCGGCGGGGCACCTCTTTTATTCCCTACGGTGCGTTGTGCTTTGGCCACCAAGACGCCTCCCGCTTCTTTGGCCCGCCGTTTCAAGGATTCTTTGGGTGCCGTACCCCCCAAGACATCACCAGCCACTTGCAGTCCACTGCGTACCGCTTGTTTGCCCATTGCTTTCACCCCACGCGTCACCAAGGGCAGGAACGTTTTGACGATGCTGCCGAGTATGTTCCCCAGTCCTTGTCCTCGTTGCATGCGTGCACCGCTAAAGACCGGAAAGCCACCCCCGGCCTGTTGGGCATAATAGTCGGCATAGCTGCGTGCATCGCACTCGTAAGGTACTTTCATTATGCAAAGTGAGGAGCACGTGCTTGTCGAAAATGAAGTGTCAGCACCACTTTTCCTCGTTCGAATGCCACCGGTCGTCCCGTGTCATCTCTTATATCCGCCGTGATCGTGTTGATGTCGGTTTGTCGTACGGGCAAGTAGAGCATGTGGGTGAAACTGTGGGTGACTTGACCTCCATACGTCTTTTTAATGGGGACCACCCGTAACAGAGGTGTGTTGATATCGCCCACGATGTGGTTGTCCACCACGTCCGAGTAGACGTAGAGTCCGTACATACCCGACTTCATATCCATCGGCATCTCTCCATGGTGTTCGGTGGGACCAGCGAACGTCTTTAGATCGAAACCCAGCATTTGCTGTAGGATAGGACTCAGTACGACACTCGCCTTGCCGGTGACGATAAGCTCTGCCTTGTCGCTGTGTGCGTTGTAATCGAAGTCCACGTGATTCTTGAAGGGATAGGCTTTGATGGGTTTTGAAGTCACCTCCCGTAGAGCCTGATAATGCAACAGTCTTGACAGCCCACCCATGAACTCTTTGGGGGTATCGTATTGGCCTTCGGGCAGGGTGAGTCGGGTGTTTTTGCCTTCGTAGGTCACCTGTTACCAGACTTCATTGGCTCGCACGTTGTACCATGAGTAAGGGTACTGAATATCCACGAGGCCACATTCCCACCGGCCAGGTAGATGTAACGGTTGCGGTAACTGGGTGACGTACTTGGCCACGGTGTTGTCAGGAAACACATCCAGCGAACTGTTACTGGGTAGGGTGAGGTAAAACATGGCGACTGAGCTGTCCTGCTGCTGCTGTTGGTTTTAATAGGTGTTCCAGGCCTTGGGCGGTTGTGTCCGGCATCGTATTCGTCGCGTTGACTTACTACGTGTCACGGCTCTGGAGATGTGGGGTGTCCTGATCGAGGGTGGTTTTTTAAAGGTCTGAAAAGAAGGTGCCCGTTGTGGTGGTGGAGTTTTGGAGGGTGACTCCGGTTCCCAGTCGGCTTCCCAAGGTTGTGGTGAGAGTCGTGGTGCACGAGTCGGTGAGTCACGCTGCATAAAGGCCCAGCGGTGGGGGTTCCCCACCAATTCCTGTGGTACATGCATGTCTTTCAAGCCTTGAACGAAGACCTCCCATCCTCGAGGGTCCGTGTGCGATCTGCGTTGACGCATCAGATCATTCACTAAATCCGTCACGTGGGTCCGCGGGACCACCTGATTCTGTACCAGGAGTTCGCCTTTATCATTCCAAGTCATGTTAGGATTCTGTTTCATCCGTTGTAATACCAGGCCAGCTTGTTTCTTGAACGAGGCAGGTACACTCTTCAGCACTTCGTCTTCCATCCACTGTGGGGCTGTGGGGGCTACCCCTGGTAATGGCAGCTGTTGGAACGGTGCTGAGGTCAGCGGTCTGTCACGTGGTGGTGGTGGTGGTGGTGGTGGTGGTGCTGTTGCTGGGGTAGACAGGGTTTTGTATTGGTCCATGAACGTCATGTACCGTTGAAGCGTCTCATTGTACCGTTGTACTTTCTCACTGTCGCTTAACCCCGGTCTCTGTAAGATCTGTTGCATCTCTCCATCGAGGCTGTTTATGGTCTTCACCGTAGGTGGGACAGGGTAGGGTGATTGGAGGTTTTGCAGGAACCGTGGTTCGACGAGGACCATTTTTTTCGTGTGGTTCATTGTCGGCCGAAGAGTCCACCCAATACTGGACCCAACACAGAAGCGGCCAACGGTGCTAAGATGGCCCCGAGAAAGCCGCCTTTCTGTAACACCTTTTTCTTTTGTGTTTGAGGGACCCGCTTCTGGACTAAGGTTCGGAGACCTGTCTTATGCTTGGCCAACTTGGTCTTCTGAGCCGGAGTCAGTGGTACGTTGCCTTTTAACAGGTTGTACCCGATCTCGCACAGACAGCGTACAAGGTCAGGGTCCGCACCGCGTACAATGGTTCGGACTAACTCGGGTGGAGCCGTCTTCAATACACGGAGCGTGGGAGCGTGCTTCCGTACTCGCGCAGACATCCTGTACAACTAATGCTAGAACCCACAACTCTGCTCTTTTTATCTACCTCAGAGACAAAGTCAACCCTGCTGTGGTATTCATTCTTTTTATTATTCCCCATCATCAAACACACAGATCCCAGCTGGGGGAGCCACTGTGGGTGTGTTTACATTATTTTTGCATGTACACGTAGTGGGTCTCTCCGGGAAAGATGCCGGTCCGTAGTCGAAGGTGCTCGGGGGTGGCTTGCTTGAGGTCGAAGAGCATATACCCGTGCTGAGGGGTTGTGGCATCTTTGAAGGCTTCCAACACAAACGGTGTGCGGCCGGGATACATCTGTCTCGCCAGGTGCAGCAGTTGAGTGGTATCTCCCGGGTTTTTGAAGACCACCAGGTAGTGGGCATTTAAGCTGATGTTCCGATGTTCTTTGTTTTTACTGAACAGATTCTGCACAATGTAGATGATGCTGAGCCGTCGATGATGGCTGCCTTTGGTAAAGAGTTGGGTCACCCTCGCATCCGTCTCCATCCGTCTGATGTGGGGCATTGCTGCATACGCTGCCTGCCATTCTCCGTAACACCACACGACTCGGGCAATGGGTGGAGTGATCATGCTGTCGGCGTGTTCGAGGAGCTTCCTGACGAAGTGCGTTTTGCCGGAGCCCGTCGGTCCTGGGATGACGTAAGTGAAGGGATGCTGCCACCCAGGGTCCATGGTTCGAGGTGTATCCGTTGTCGTGGTAACCCGCTCTTGTAAATTTCGTACGAGTGAACTGGAGTGGTGGTGGGTACAACGTCGGTCGTCGTTGTCTGTTCACTGCGAGGGATGATGATGGTGGTGGTGGGTACAACGTGGGTGGTCGTTGTCGATTCACTGTGAGGGATGAAATCCGGTGGGTGTTCAGACGTAGTGGATGTACTTGGTGATTCTGGTGCCAGCTCCATTGACCACCTTGGCTTTCACATACAAGTATGTATGGGCTAAATCCACATAGGCCGTATCCGCATTACTGATGGTGAACTCGGTGGGCCCGGTTTCGTTGATGCTGGAGAGCGGGAGTTGCTCCACCCATAATCCTTGTTCGACACTGGTCTGTGTGGGCGGCACGGTCCACAAATCAAATTCACTGTTGGTGGAGGGGCAGGACTCGGCGTGGATCAAGGACATGTTTTAAGAAAAGATATACTTTGTCTTCTTCGATGTGCGTCGTCGCTGGGTCGGTCGTCGACTGCTGCGTGGTCTCGGTGGGGCAGCTCTTTTATTCCCTACGGTGCGTTGTGCTTTGGCCACCAAGACGCCTCCCGCTTCTTTGGCCCGCCGTTTCAAGGATTCTTTGGGTGCCGTACCCCCCAAGACATCACCGGCCACTTGCAGTCCACTGCGTACCGATTGTTTGCCCATTGCTTTCACCCCACGCGTCACCAAGGGCAGGAACGTTTTGACGATGCTGCCGAGTATGTTCCCCAGTCCATGTCCTCGTTGCATGCGTGCACCGCTAAAGACCGGAAAGCCACCCCCGGCCTGTTGGGCATAATAGTCGGCATAGCTGCGTGCATCGCACTCGTAAGGTACTTTCATTATGCAAAGTGGGGAGCACGTGCTGGTCGAAAATGAAGTGTCAGCACCACTTTTCCTCGTTCGAATGCCACCGGTCGTCCCGTGTCATCTCTTATATCCACCGTGATCGTGTTGATGTCAGTTTGTCGTACGGGCAAGTAGAGCATGTGGGTGAAACTGTGGGTGACTTGACCTCCATACGTCTTTTTAATGGGGACCACCCGTAACAGAGGTGTGTTGATATCGCCCACGATGTGGTTGTCCACCACGTCCGAGTAGACGTAGAGTCCGTACATACCCGACTTCATATCCATCGGCATCTCGCCATGGTGTTCGGTGGGACCAGCGAACGTCTTTAGATCGAAACCCAGCATTTGCTGTAGGATAGGACTCAGTACGACACTCGCCTTGCCGGTGACGATAAGCTCTGCCTTGTCGTTGTGTGCGTTGTAATCGAAGTCCACGTGATTCTTGAAGGGATAGGCTTTGATGGGTTTTGAAGTATTCGTCACCTCCCATAGAGCCTTATAATGCAACAGTCTTGACAGCCCACCCATGAACTCTTTGGGGGTATCGTATTGGCCTTCGGGCAGGGTGAGTCGGGTGTTTTTGCCTTCGTAGGTCACCTCGTACCACACTTCATTGGCTCGCACGTTGTACCACGATTTAGGGTATTGGACATCCACGAGGCCACATTCCCACCGGCCAGGTAAATGTAACGGTTGCGGTAACTGGGTGACGTACTTGGCCACGGTGTTGTCAGGAAACACATCCAGCGAACTGTTACTGGGTAGGGTGAGGTAAAACATGGCGACTGAGCTGTCCTGCTGCTGCTGTTGGTTTTAATAGGTCTTCCAGGCCTTGGGCGGTTGTGTCCGGCGTCGTGTTCGTCGCGTTGACTTGCTACGTGTCACGGCTCTGGAGATGTGGGGTGTCCTGATCGAGGGTGGTTTTTTAAAGGTCTGAAAAGAAGGTGCCCGTTGTGGTGGTGGAGTTTTGGGGGGTGACTCCGGTTCCCAGTCGGCTTCCCAAGGTTGTGGTGAGAGTCGTGGTGCACGAGTCGGTGAGTCACGCTGCATAAAGGCCCAGCGGTGGGGGTTCCCCACCAATTCCTGTGGCACATGCATGTCTTTCAAGCCTTGAGCGAAGACCTCCCATCCTCGAGGGTCCGTGTGCGACCTGCGTTGACGCATCAGGTCATTCACTAAATCCGTCATGTGGGTCCCCGGGACCACCTGATTCTGTACCAGGAGTTCGCCTTTATCATTCCAAGTCATGTTAGGATTCTGTTTCATCCGTTGTAATACCAGGCCAGCTTGTTTCTTGAACGAGGCAGGTACACTCTTCAGCACTTCGTCTTCCATCCACTGTGGGGCTGTGGGGGCTACCCCACCCGACTGTTGGAACGGTGCTGAGGTCGGCGGTCTGTCACGTGGTGGTGGTGGTGGTCGTGGTGGTGCTGTTGCTGGGGTAGAGCGAGTTTTGTATTGGTCCATGAACGTCATGTACCGTTGAAGCGTCTCATTGTACCGTTGTACTTTCTCACTGTCGCTTAACCCCGGTCTCTCTAAGATCTGTTGCATCTCTCCATCGAGGCTGTTTATGGTCTTCACCGTAGGTGGGACAGGGTAGGGTGATTGGAGGTTTTGCAGGAACCGTGGTTCGACGAGGACCATTTTTTCGTGTGGTTCATTGTCGGCCGAAGAGTCCACCCAATACTGGACCCAACACAGAAGCGGCCAACGGTGCTAAGATGGCCCCGAGAAAGCCGCCTTTCTGTAACACCTTTTTCTTTTGTGTTTGAGGGACCCGCTTCTGGACTAAGGTTCGGAGACCTGTCTTATGCTTGGCCAACTTGGTCTTCTGAGCCGGAGTCAGTGGTACGTTGCCTTTTAACAGGTTGTACCCGATCTCGCACAGACAGCGTACACGGTCAGGGTCCGCACCGCGTACAATGGTTCGGACTAACTCGGGTGGAGCCGTCTTCAATACACGGAGCGTGGGAGCGTGCTTCCGTACTCGCGCAGACATCCTGTACAACTAATGCTAGAACCCACAACTCTGCTCTTTTTATCTACCTCAGAGACAAAGTCAACCCTGCTGTGGTATTCATTCTTTTTATTATTCCCCATCATCAAACACACAGATCCCAGCTGGGGGAGCCACTGTGGGTGTGTTTACATTATTTTTGCATGTACACGTGGCGGGTCTCTCCGGGAAAGATGCCGGTCCGTAGTCGAAGGTGCTCGGGGGTGGCTTGCTTGAGGTCGAAGAGCATATACCCGTGCTGAGGGGTTGTGGCATCTTTGAAGGCTTCCAACACAAACGGTGTGCGGCCGGGATACATCTGTCTCGCCAGGTGCAGCAGTTGAGTGGTATCTCTCGGGTTTTTGAAGACCACCAGGTAGTGGGCATTTAAGCTGATGTTCCGATGTTCTTTGTTTTTACTGAACAGATTCTGCACAATGTAGATGATGCTGAGCCGTCGATGATGGCTGCCTTTGGTAAAGAGTTGGGTCACCCTCGCATCCGTCTCCATCCGTCTGATGTGGGGCATTGCTGCATACGCTGCCTGCCATTCTCCGTAACACCACACGACTCGGGCAATGGGTGGAGTGATCATGCTGTCGGCGTGTTCGAGGAGCTTCCTGACGAAGTGCGTTTTGCCGGAGCCCGTCGGTCCTGGGATGACGTAAGTGAAGGGATGCTGCCACCCAGGGTCCATGGTTCGAGGTGTATCCGTTGTCGTGGTAACCCGCTCTTGTAAATTTCGTACGAGTGAACTGGAGTGGTGGTGGGTACAACGTCGGTCGTCGTTGTCTGTTCACTGCGAGGGATGATGATGGTGGTGGTGGGTACAACGTGGGTGGTCGTTGTCGATTCACTGTGAGGGATGAAATCCGGTGGGTGTTCAGACGTAGTGGATGTACTTGGTGTAGGTGTAGAGCTTACACTCGCTGTGGCTTGTACACGGGGTGTGGTGGTGATGACTGGGCTCGATACGACTGGTTCTCTCTGTAGACCGGTTTCACTGATGGCTGGTGTTCTCAGTTGGTTAAGTAACGTGCTGACATAGGCTACGTCGTAAAACACACCTTCGTACAACACACTCAGCAGGGTTAGCACTATCACCACAAAACCCACTTGCGCTTTGCGCGTTTTGGGAGACGCTGTCTTCAGAGGCAGCTGCTGTTGGTCCATAGCACTGTGGTCGGACGTGGAATGAAGGATGACGGCAGTGGTGTCTGGCTTTATAGTCGTTTCACCTGGTTGGCAGCGACCCAGGAATTGAAGGAACTGGGCCAACCTTGCCATTTCACGAAATGAAACAGTTTGCCACGTCGACGTTCCGTTTTCAAAATCTGCTCCACCGTGTAGTAGTCTTGCTGTGTTTTTACGACAGGCTGTAATTCCGTCTCGTAAAACGTCCCTAGCAACGGTTCCCCTTGAAGATCTTCCAGTTCATAGACTCGCCGCTGTCGGGGTAGGCGCCGTTTAAACAGGAAGTGCTCATCGCTCCAGTTAGGCAAGTAACTTTTCTCGAACTTGCCCTTGAATTTACTGATCCGTACAGGGTCCCCGAACTTGTACACCGCCTTCGTCGTTCGCTGCGATGGCCTGGGGTACAAGACACGCCGGACTTGGGCTTCATTGCGTTGGGTCACGGTAATGGGGGCTCTCTCTATACTCCGATGATAGGCTCGATTGTAACCCCTCACCAGTTTCGGGAGAACATTGATGTACCGCCTTGTATTCTTATAGGTGGAATATTTATACATGCGGCCTTTGAATGTCCTGTTGAACCTTTCCACCACGGAAGCCTTGGTCTCGTTGTACGTATGGAAGAAAAACACCTTCTGGGCTTTCAGAAACTGTTGGAACGGTCTGTTGAGGAATACTGTGCCTTCGTCGGTTTGCAAATACAAAGGTTTGCGCCCGGTCTTGAAGATGTCTTTGAACGCCGCTATGAGATTCGCCCCCGTTTTCGTCCGGATGGGTACCACCCACGCATACTTGGATAGGATATCGATGCACGTCAAGATATACCGATTCCCATCGTTGTGTTTGGCAAGGGCGCTCATATCGACCAAATCCGCTTGCCACTGGGCATCTATTCCTCCCACGATGACCCGGTTCCGTAGAAAATGGCGACGGACAGCTCGATGTAAGGTATAGGTGTCTTGTCTTCCTAACCAATCTCGGACTTGGGCACGTTGTATCCCCTGGGGGTTGGCCGCTCGATAGAGAGCCGACAATGCACTATAAGCCGCCGGACTGTCGGGACAATAGTATAAATTATCCAACACCTTCTCCCAGCGCTTCATGGTGACAAAATGATGATGCACCCTGGCTCTATCGTTTATTTATAAGGGGTATATCTTGGGCCGGAGTTTCTTTCTGATTCTCTTCATTGGCTTTCACAGTGTCCATGGTCAATGACCAGTCCAACTCGTTTGATGACCGCTTGATAAGCACTTCATCCACATCTACCACGGCATCTTCCAATGCAGACCATAGATCAGGGTGAAGGGTAAAATGCACTGTACCCCCATCTAGCCGAGCCAATTGAGCAAAGAAAGGGCCGCATCGGATGTACACATCGTGACACAAGTGGATGAGATCGCCGTCCAGTTCACCAGACAACACCCGTTTGAATTTGGTCCAGCCCTCTCGGGACAGACGAATGTGAGCCGGGCACGGTTGTGTAGGATCCGCATCACAGATATCTCCCACCACCTCCTCCATGATATCGACCGTATCCGCATACACGTACAGGAAAACATCGGGGGTCAAGCTGAGATACGCCAGTATCATATGCTCCGCCATGGTCAGTACGTGAATGGTACCAGATTTGACTGTCTCTCGTATTTATAGGGAGAACCCCGTGAGATCAAAGCATCAGGTGGTCATATCACTGGGCTGACTGAGTGTAGCCGGGTAATCAATGGCATCGTCGTCGGGTTCATGGCTAGACAGTTGTTCATGGGGTTCTGCCGCCGCTTCTCTCAGGGCACAAGCCCACTCCAACTCGTCTGATGACCGCTCGTCCGGTGTAAACAGCTGGTCCACGATAGGCACCACTTTCTCGAAGGCTGTCCACAGATCGGGGTCTAGGGTGAAGCTTCGCGTAGCATCTTGGTAGCGGCCCAGACGTGGGAAGAAAGGTCCACGGTATACGTAGATGGCATTGTCTATGTGGATGACGTGTCCATCGAGCTCGCCGCTCAACACCCGTTTAAATTTGGTCCAGCCGTCACGAGGTAGCGTCACCGTATTCGATACGGTCTCAGCGGGCGACCAGCAAACTCCAGGGTGACTTTATCTTCATAGACGTGTAACCCCACCCGGGGTGTAAGGGGCAGGATGGCTCGTAGGCTGGGTGACATGCTTGACCCAATGACGATCGGTGAATGACACACACTCTGTCTCACCCTCGTATTTATAGTCTCACTGTCAATACCACAGCGCCAGGGTCAATAGGGCACAGACTATTGTGAGGCCAACCAGCCGGCGCTGGTTCCGGCGTGAGCGCTCCTGGTCCATAGCGCGAGCATCAAGGATGGCTGTCATAGTCCAGTAGTGGTGAGTGATGGCACGCCTCTCCATCGAGTGCACTCTGTGGAGGACCGCTTCTGTGAACTCGTTCAGGATCTGGCGTCGTCCCTCGTTGTCGTCGCCATCTGCAAACATGGACCGGACCACTGCTCGGTAACCCGTGAATGAATTCACCGCGGTGGCATGCTGTAAAATTCGAGTCGCATAGGGCTGCATCTCCGCCATGGCTCTGCAACCGTAGAAATGAAGGTGTGGGACCGGGGGGGACGTGTTTTATAGGCCAGGTCACACATGCGCGCCTAGACATCGGGTGTAGTCCGTGATACGTACTATTCTGATGGGTTAGTCCAAAAAAGAGAGCAACAACAACAACACAGATTACAGATCAATCCTTTTTATTATGCGTGAAGATCATAGGAATGCATGTACTGACCTGTCTGTGGGGGTTTCCCACAATGGCGGTCACCTTCCGCCATTATCCGCCATTTTCCCACAATGGCGGCCACCTTCCGCCATTAGCCGCCATTTTCCAACAATGGCGGTCAGACAAGTCTGGACATGTCCAAAGGTCACGCACCATTCACCCAAACCGGAAGTGACGTCATTTTTACATCCGGGCACGTCTGCGCCTGCATTCGGGTATGTATGAGGGTCTTCATGCGCGTGCGCGCAATGCGGCTCAGTCGTACACCAGTACACCAGTCTTGATCCTCGACTTGAGGTAGAGTGTGCTAAAAATAGATTACCAGCTAGCGTGCTATAAAAGGGAAGCGGCCTTGCCGTTTCATCAGACACTCTGTCAACCACCAAGATGTTCACTTGCACAACTTGCCAGAAGCAGTTTACTCGCCCAGAAGATTTACGACGCCACGAGGCCTCCATCCACAACGGCGCACGGTATACTTGTATAACCTGCGCACGGTCATTTAATCGGGAGGATCAGTTAATGCGCCACGAACGTTCAATTCATGGGCCACCCAAGCGTCCATGCGAGGATTGTGGTCAACTCTTCAAACGACGCAGTGAGTTGCTGCGACACCAACGGTTGGTTCATGCCCCGGTACAGAGTCATACGCCTGACAACATCGAACATTTCTGGGCGATTCCACCAAGATGTTCACTTGCACAACTTGTCAGAGGCAGTTTACTCGTCTAGATAATTTACGACGCCACGAGGCCTCCACCCACAACGATGCACGGTATACTTGTATAACCTACGCAGGGTCATTTAATCGGGAGGATCAGTTACTGCGCCACGAACGTTCAATTCATGGGCGACGCAAGCGTCCATGCGAGGATTGTTGTCAACTCTTCAAACGCCGCAGTCAGTTAAGACGGCATCAGCGTTTGGTTCATGGTCCGTCTCTACGGTTTGAGCGACAACTTCCTACTGAAGAGGATCCGCGGAAGGTCAAACCCAGTGAAGATAAGCCCGGGGAGACGAACGCCAATGGTGATGCGATGAAGGAGAGCCCGCCTATACCCACAGTTCAGAAGAGCCTGGGTATCCAGCCGGACCCCAGCGTTACGGTTTCGAGTCATACGCCTGACAACATCGAAAATTTTCTGGGCGATCTCTTACAGGACAACCATCCAGTGAGTGACATCGATCGGCGCCATTGGTCCATGACACGGCACTGTTTCCACCCTCATGGCCCTATTCAAGATATTTACAATTTTCCACTGACCAACCGCACCTGTCTACGCAGCTACGTGGAAGCCATCTTCAAAGATCAAACTACGGCCTTTAAATTGAATGTCGCTTTCGGACACATCTTACGTCACAAAAAGACGGCCCAGTTACGGTATTATTATCCCGGCAATAATATTTATGTGTCTGACCAGCCGTTCACTATCATTAACCGGAGGTCACTAGAGACGATGCTGGAGATACTGGACACCGTGGAACCCTTGAGATGGGCACATCGTCAACGCCCCAACATACAATGGGTGGTAGAGAGGGTAACCAATATCACGTTTTTCCTGACCAAGCTGACCGACCACCGCCATCGGTTGAATGCGTCACCTGCGCACTGATGAATACCATAACATGCCGCACATACTCTCTATGTCTACATGCTGATCGTTGAATTGAGCTCAGTAAACCCTTGTACCTAATGTGACGGTGCGTTAAATAATAAAACACGATGTTTGATATTTCAGTTTGTTTTGCTGTGAACATACTAAACATACCCAGGGCGGTTCCCCCAGCCTGGGTGTGATGTAACATTGGGGATAATAAAATATATAAACATTGCTGAACTTGTTGTTATTCACGACAACCGCTATCCGATTGTATAATACTCCGCGCGCGCGCGCGCACTGCCGGTGATGACGCGCGCGCGCGCTGCGGCCGGGGCGGGGCGGGGCGGGCCGGGGCGGGAAAAGGTCCCGGCGGTTGAACATACGGACGTGTAAGGGGAAACATTTGGAACTCTTCTATGTTTGGAGGTAGGTTTTAGTGAAAAACCCGGAAGTGACGTCACAAACCCCACGTGACCTGCGCAGCAGAATGGATACGATACCCTAGTGTAACTCCCTCACCTAGGCTTCACCTGGATACCTCACTCGATCCCATCGGCCCATGAGGAGCCCACCTACACCCCAACACGTCTATTTCTATACTACGGCCAGACTGCGCATGCGCAGAATGCCGATAGTTCAACCCCACACCCAGCGCATCAGATGCCCCTTCACGAATGCTTCACTTTGATACCTCACTCGACCCCATTGGACCATTCGTGGCTCCCCTAGACCCCAACACGTAGAGCGGGACTCATACAGGGTACAGTTTTCGACACTAGGTGACCACATCCCGACAAAATGGCCAGTTTTTGACACCGGATGTGCCGCCATCTTGAACATACGTGCCGCCATCTTGGATATGTCCCATAATGCACCGGGTCAAAATACTCGCTTCTGATTGGACGAGAGCTCTGGGACGGATTTGAAATACTCGCTTCTGATTGGACGAGATGATGTGCCGCCATCTTGAACATACGTGCCGCCATCTTGGATATGTCCCATAATGCACCGGGTCAAAATACTCGCTTCTGATTGGACGAGAGCTCTGGGACGGATTCGAAATACTCGCTTCTGATTGGACGAGACCTCCGCATTGCATCTGCGCATGCGCAGAATGATATTTCTACTGCACACCCAACCCATCAGATGCCCCTTCACGAATGCTTCACTTTGATACCTCACTCGACCCCATTGGACCATTAGGGGCTCCCCTACATCCCAACACGGCTATTTTCATACCCTTGGGCCACCGCGCATGCGCAGAATGCCAATAGTTCAACCCCACACCCAGCCCATTAGATGCCGCTTCACATAAGCTTCACTTTGATACCTCACTCGACCCCATTGGTCCATGAGTAACTCCCCTAGCTCCCAACACGGCTATTTTCATACCCTTGGGCCACCGCGCATGCGCAGAAGGCCGATAGTTCAACCCCACACCCAGCCCATCAGATGCCCCTTCACATAAGCTTCACATCGATACCTCATACGACCCCATTGGTCCATGAGTAACTCCCCTAGCTCCAAAACGTCTATTTCCATACGCTTGGGCCACCGCGCATGCGCAGAATGCCGATAGTTCAACCCCACACCCAGCCCATTAGATGCCCCTTCACATAAGCTTCACTTTGATACCTCACTCGACCCCATCCGACCATTTTATCTAGGGACTACTTTTTCTCCGCGGAAGCTTTTTCCCGAGACCGAATCACCGCCAAAACCGCGGCCAAACCGCATCACCGCGGATGAATACATCCTGAATACATCCCTCCAACAATTGGAACTCTCCTGTGCTGTAGGTAGCTTTTGGTCCTTCTGTCGGAACTATACTGCACTTGACCTCTCCTCCCGCCTCGTTTCCGCCCCAAATGACCTCTACATCCGGATGAAATGAGGCTTCAAATCCACTTACACTACTACTAATATTGTCCTCAGTACTAGCAATGCATGACAAGTTTTGCGTTAGAGGGTATTTTATGCTCTCAAACAATCAA